>CAJFCX010000834.1:0-10039 GCA_904066255.1 Eimeria sp. OTU-X | reverse complement strand
ATGTAAACGCGCACGTCTTTGCTTGCGCGGACTATCGTATTCTCAGTAGCAGCTCTAGCGCACTCGGAGTACTTTTATGCGATGAACCAGGTGTCCAGCCGGGAACCGTTTTCTCTGGAAGATCTTTCTTATTTATGGTTAGCCCTAAACCCTAAACCCTATTGTAAACAAGGGATGACCCCAGAATAATAGTAGTGACGGACAAGAATAATCAGAACTGACCCCCAGTCTTCGCTGGGGATCAGTCCCCGACCTATAAAATAGCGGGAACACATTCAGGTGCCAGACCTATGAAGCTGCTATCCACATAAAAATGCCGTATTTACTGATATAATACTTTTTTATTTCTTTTCCATTTATCCCATCACTATAAGTCATATGTGCGTACCCAAGTAGTGCCTATGCAGTGCACTACACGGCAGGCGTGGATAGGTGGCTCACTAATATGACTCTGCCTAATGGTATCCTATTCCCTAGAACATTTAGTAGTATTAATTCCTTTCCCTAGCTAATAATGTCATAACCCCTAAAATATTTAATATTTATTTCCTTTACAATCCTGTAGCCGCAAGAGGTCACACCTGAGGCACACTGTAGTGCCTGTGCACTACAGTTTGGCCATGGGAGCCGTTTTCATTCTTGTGTTCCTTTTGAATTGGTGGGGGGCCGGTGGAATTTCGCAACTTTGGGCCCCCCGGGGATCGCCGGGAACAATAGATGGCAAAGGCGAGACAGGTACACCTCATGCTTCGTCGCAGCGCTGTTCGGGCGGTTGTTGCGTCTGGCAGCCTTCCTGCCGGTGTGTTCAAGCTACTGTGCCTGCTACTTGCATCGCTTGTGTTACTTGCATTATACGTTGCTGATGGTGCATGTATTTGAGCAGAAGTCGTCAAGCTGTTGAGCGTGGAAGACCTCCAGGCCATCATAGACAGCAGCGGCTCCAGCAGCTGCACCAGCAGTAGCGATAAAATCGAAGACAAGGAGGCTGCCGTGTTGCTGTTCGCCTCTTGGGACCCAAGCAGCACGTGAGCCCAAACCCTGATCCTTCGGAACTCATGCATTCATGGCATATAGGGGCCTAGAGCGCAGAGGGGTTTCAGGAATGTGGTGTTCATAGTTCAGCGTTTGCTGTTGCAGACTTCTCCTTCAAACGTGGCTTCAGGCGGCCTCTTCCTTCCATCAAAGTCAGCGGGGGTCTCTGTCTCTGGTCTCCCTTTCTGTGTCCTTATTCGGGAGGAAGGGCAAGGCGCCACGGGAAGAGCTATTTACAGCAGCATTTGACTGCGCTCAGCAGCAGCAACAGCAGCAGGAAGATTCTAGAGCCCTATGCCGTGGCCTCGGTGTGACTGCTTTGCCCGCCCTTCTCTACTTTACTCCGCAGCCAATAGGCGCAAAACACCAGCAGCAGCACAAACACAAGCGCTTGGGTTTCTTCGACGATGAAGAAGATGTGCTACTGCATCCCCGGGCGACGAGGTAGGCTGTACACTATTGCCTAATCTGCGGGTGCAGTTTGTGCCCCTGCTGTTCTTCAGCGAGACCTGTTGGGGTTGCAGCCTCCTGGCGGGTACCGTGCCTCCATGTAGGTGCTTTCGACAATGTGCTGCTGTGGCTGCCCATCCCACTTGTGATGCTGCTGCTCCATCATTGTGGCAACAGCAGACACAGCAAAGCAAACCGAAGTACATCTAAACCGACAAAGCAAAACCCCCACTGTTGTGCCGCAGGTACAAAGGAGACCTCCTCATGAGAGAAGCCATAGTCGACTGGTTGAAGCTGCTGCGGTGCATTTCGCTCATGCAGAGGCTAACACGCAGCAAGGATAGCCGCAGCTGCTGCAGTAAGTCGCAACAGCTACAGCAGAAACTACGGGAGCAGCAGCAGATCATTAGGGACAAGCAGCAGCTCCTTCTGCAGCAGAGTACGGAACTGGACCGGTTGCGCAAACAGTTGCGGCAGCCGTAGTGTTCGCATCAGCTGTTATGTTTTCGTCGCTCCTGCTGGTGGAGCTGTTGTCACAAATCTGGGCGGCGGCGGTGTCCGCACTCTTTAAGCCCGGTTTTCCCCCAGATGAGTATTACTGCAGTACTTGTTGCAGTCACCTGGGGCAGCTTCTTCAAACCGCCACTGCACTGCATTAATGCTTCAATGCCTGCAGCAGCGTAAACAGCAGCTGCTACTACTGCTGTAGCAAGGTCTAAAGCGGCACTTCCTCCTTCCATTCGATGTGCAGTAGACGATGTTTGTACCAGTGACAAGCCCTTCCGTCGTGCTGGTCATCCCTTCCTGGCGTTGCTGTAACATTACCAGGAGAGGTGCCTCTTCAGCAGCAGCTAGTGCCACTGCAGCAATAAACGAGGTGCAACATCAACTGCTTTTTCCATTTCATCTTGACTCCTCATAGGCAGCTGCTGCCTATGCTGCCTACGGGGACATCCAGCTGTCACCCTCGGCACGACTGCTGCCGGTGCTACTCCTTGTAGCAACAGCAGCGGTAGCGGTTGCTACCGCTGGTGCTTCTGGCTGGCCTTGGGACCAGCAACAGTTGCTGGTGACGTTTTCGCATCTTTGACACTGCGATTTTTCCTGTATGTAATAGCGGGTGCTGCGGTGTGGCAGCCTGTCACAAAACTCGAGTGCTTGGAAGGCTGGTAAAAGAGCCCATGGGTCGCAGCAGCAGCCTCTGTTGCGCCAATAGTCACTAGTCGTCGTGTGGCCACTGTTGCTGCTTTTCTGATTGTTCCTCCAAATAAAAGCAAAGGTGTACTGCCTTGCCCCCGTGCTGGTGCCCCTCGCTGGCAGGTGCAGTTGTGCTGTTGCAAGTTTTGCTCCATCGCTGAAACGACACGGTTTATAGGGTCGCTGAACCGGTGATTTCGCAGCTAAGCTATGTTCGCCGTTTTGTTGGTAACAGCAAGCGGTCCCTTGCCACTGCTACCGCTGACAAACTCCCGACTGCTGCTGCTTGTGCTGTTGCAAGCAGATATAATGCAGGCCCCCTCGAACTCCTTTCCTGCTACAGAAAGCTGCTGCTGTAAGTCTTCCGCCGTTTGCATGGCCCCAATGGAACTCTTCGTCTCGTCTTCGGGTGCTGCTGCTTTACCTGCTGAAAAGGGACCAGTGGCAGATGGTGCCGCATCTTGCTGCAACACTACGGGTGTACCGACCAGCTCCTCAGCGGCACCAGTTGCAACGCGTTTCCCGTCTATTAACGACTTGCGGATTTTGAATGATGCAAGAATAATCGCAGAAAAGACAATCAGACTGGCCCCGCACAGCGAGGCCACATTGAAACCTTCACCGATCACCAGCTGCGCAGGCAGACGCACTCAGTCGAGAAGATATCAATGCAACACAAGCGCGCAGGCAAAATCTTTGGGAAAATAGCTCAAGGGCCCCGGGTTGGCATACAACCTCCCTGAAGTGGCACATGGGAACGTCTGAGCAATAGCGGATCGCGATTTAGGATTTTGGATAGGTCGCCTTCACCAGCATTTCGGGACAATCGGAGCATGGCTGCATTCGAGCTCACTTGAAAGGTGTAACTGAAAACAGCATCCAGGTTCTGGACGATAGCAATCGTCGCGGCGGACTCTGACTCCAGCGCTGTAATGAGACAAAGCTGAGCCCCCAGTCCCAAAATAGGCAGCACTGCAACAATCCAACAGACCACAGTAAGTTGGTAGGCATGCACCCAAGTTACATGTCTATGGACCACTAAGCAGAGCATGCCTCTGCGGTGCTTCCCTGCTACCGTTGGTGGACTACTGCCAATGTCCTATAATTCCGGAAAGAACGTGACAGGACATACAGGTCAGCGCAATCCACTGAACTGGCTGGAGGTGCTCGAAAAAGGTCATCTGGAAAGGGGATATGATGAGCACCAGAGGCAAAAAAGAGACAAGACCGAAAAACATCATCAGCAAAATCGAAAGAATTGGAGGGCCCCGTTTGGCTACGTGCCTTCCCAGCACAAACGAAACGCCATCTGCAGGCAACAGATACCGTAATGCCCAAACATCGGTGTCTTCAACCCCTAGTTCTGCATTTTCTGGCATGAACACGGCATCCTCACGAGCCCTTCCCGCACGAACGCACCCTCACTGCGAGCGTGCAACCCAAACAAATGGGGCATTTAAGGCTAAAATAATCCCGCTTTGTGATTCGAAGTGAATTGCTTCCTGCGAAGGGTTTCCAGAAAAGGGAGTGGGGAATAGGGTTTTGGGTTTACGCAGAAAAGCGCCAACCACGAGAATAATGAAGGCGCCGCCCTTGTTCAGGTCGTCAATAATCGCAACTTCGCTCCCCGAATTCTCCGCAGGGGTTGCTGCGGGCAAATTCAAATATTAGAGTTTCAACCTCTACACCAAACGATTGCTAGTGGCAGTTCCTGCATGACCTTTGGCTGCTTAAAATCAGTTATTGATGTTCAAGGTCAAACGCGAAGACTCAATATACAACCAGAACGACGGCTTAGAGTCTTACTGCCTCCACCAAGCGCCTCGCTCATGCTCCCTGGCTTTGCAATGAGAAGGATACCCACAGAGCAAAGCAAAACCATCGTCCACAGCCTGCACCACATCACCAGAAGCAGCAGAAGCGATGACAGAAGACGCAGTACTACAGGAAGCTCGCTCAGTCAATGGTGCCGCAGCCGGAGGAATACAATCACCAACACCAGCTGCAGCGCCAGCACTAACACCAGAAGAAGCATCACACGAAGGAACATCAGCACCATCGGCATTCCGAACACTAAGGAGGGCCCTCCGCCCGTCAGGCCCTTCTACACTAGCAATACCAGCACAGCTAACAACGAGGAAGCCCGCAGTAGCATTGCCTGAACCAGCAGCAAAGGTTAGTTACCACCCCAGTCCCTCTTTCTGGATCAGTGCGCCAAGGAAAGCTGCCCAAATTGTCGCCGACAGGCCAACCGCCGCTGCGTCTCCCAAAGGTAGCCGCGAGAGAGCAATGTAATACAGTGCTGAAGCAAAGAAATGCAAAAGTTGGACAGAGTATATGCAGCAGATGCAGCAGCAAGTGGTGCAACTCCTACTGCTCCTCGCATGTACCACAAGCAGTAGGCGTAACAGAAACGAACAAACCAACCTCCCCAAACAACAACAACACCGACCGCAGCAACAACAACAGTAAAAACAGCAGCAGAAATGGCAGCAGCAACATCAAATGCAACACACCGTGGCACAGGACGGCGATGACCCCCCTAGCGTAGAGATACTTGGCTAGAGGATTCCTTGGGTTTAGATACTTAAAAGGCCTTGTTTTCAAGCAGTGGCAAAGGCCGACACAAAGGACAGACTGAACTATGAAGCGAAAGAGCAGCAGCTGAGAAGGCAAAGACAGCAACAGCAGCAGCAACACAAAGATCATCCATGAGTGCTCGGAATTTACAGCTCCAGGTCTACAATCCAGGTTTGCGGTTAAAGTCTCAAGTAGTTTCCTTTTTTTTTAAAGTCTCAGGGGGTTTCAGGGTTTGGGTTTACGTTGAGTATCGGCATGCCAGCGGAACAGACAATCTTGGTAAGCACCCCAACGCAGGAATAGAGAAGTGCACCAACAGATGAAAAAAGGATACCCCGAGATGCCGCAAAGCAGAGCGAGAAACGCTCCCTCTGAGCAGCGGAGAGAGGAGAGGCCCTCATCAGCAAGGCAGAAACCATCTTTGGGAAGGGAACTGACACACGATAGCGCAAAATCATCTATGCTAGTATATAATCCGTACGTACACACAAATTCATGAACATACACCTCCATATATACACACACAGTGTAAATGCATTGCTCAAGCACATTTTCGGTCTATCAACCTTTAGGCTGGTGAACGCGTCTAAGCACGAAATACGTATAGACAGGAAGGGAAATATGCGGACGTGATGAAGAAGTCGAACGTGGCCATACAGAAAAACATGAACGTAAAGAAAATCGCTGAGGTGCAGATAAACACTGAGATAACAAAAATAAGCCAAGATGGCCACTGACACTTACAAATACTATGAACACCGAGGTCCAGTTGCATGGCTTATGTTCTTTGCTGCAACGGGGGACAATAAGCGTGTGCAAGCATATAAATGCTAACACACGGTAGAAAAGCACGTGCGGACACTGAAGCCAAGATGACGGCGTGGATTAGAAGAACAATTTCTACAAACGAGGACTCAGGCAGAAACAGCAACGCATTAACAGGAACTCGAAGAAAAGCACTGGCAGGTCCGTAAAAGGACCTGGACGCGAGTCACAACACAGAAGTAAACATGCCATAGGAGCCACAAAGAAGCTGCAACACATACTAACGGTAAACAAGCACAAACAGTATGGAAGTAGTTGTAACGTGGGCTGCGGGAACACTGATAAACACGTGTGTCCACAAGAAACGAAAATACAATAATCGTGAACAACCGTAAAATACACATGGAGGTCAGAGAACAAAACTAAACACACCATGATAAACATCAGAAGAAAAATGGACGCACACGGACGTCCAACATGGCCAGGCGCATCAGTGTGATGCGAACGAACCCTACTGGCGAACGGGTGAACCTACAGTTAAAAAGGGAAGCAAAAGCAATCACCAAAGGTCGTCGACCCGATATCTGCTCCCACCATAGACAACTCAAGCAACCAGATCGAAAAAAGGAACAGCGCCAGGGGTCCAGGCCCTTTTCGCTTCAGACGTGGGCTCGGGTACTGCGGAAATTTGGCAACGGCGCTGGCGAATGGGAAGTGGGAAAGCCAGGTGAACGAATAACGAACGGGAGGACTGAGACAAAACAGCGAAGAAGATAGAGACATACCGGTGAGTTAAGGCCTGCTGAAGACTGCAGCACAGACAACAAAGATGCTGTGAATGGCCAGGCATCTTATCAACTTTGGCCAAGGCGGCAGCGAGGGAGGAGACGCACAAACGATAGGGCGGGCAGAGCAACATACCACTCTAAAACCCACTGGACATAACTGCTTCAACATAAAGGCGAGGTCCAGCACCTGCCTGCGCCCTTTACCAGCTGCAAGCCCACCACTCTCGGCCCTAAATTCAAAAACCCAAGTGACTTGCTGGTGTGTCTGATGAGACAATGACAACAAGAGAACAACTTCCAGTCTCGTCCAAAACTGGTAGCCTAGTTCAGTTCAACTTGAGAAGCCACTCGTCAACAACCCCAAATACTGCTCCCGAGAACCGGTCGCAGTCAACTCTGCCCGCATCCAGAGAACGCGACGCCCCGATCTCGGAGAGCGTGTAGAGCGCTGTACTGAAGACCTTTGTATCATAACCTGGGTTAAAAGCAAAAGAAATACTCTCGAATCCGTGGTTCAGGGTTTATGGTATACGTTCTACGCTATACTGGTTACTAGCAGACCAGCGGAATGGGGGAGGCTCAGGCTCAGTTGAGCGATCACCATCGCGGAAAGATAGACAGAAAAATAAGCAGCATATCCTTCTTCCCGCAGATATGTTTGGGTGGAGTTTGGTGTTTAGGGTCCACCATTCGGGAGACCACAGCCTTGAGGTGCTGCTGCTGCTGCTGCTGCTGCTTCTGCTCCGCGGCTGGCTCATGCACGGCAGAGGCGTCGGCAGTGTCTGCCCGTTCATTGGTCTTCCTTGGTATTAAACCTTACTTTCCAATTATGAACGTATTAAACTTAATTACATTACCTACACCAGGCGTTAACACAGAATTTGCGGGCATTTATAAAGATGAATGAAGCATGGAATGAATGGCCCACACTGTACCAGTAGCAAGCCCGACTAACCAGCAAACCCGTACAGGATTTCACTGCAACGGGCTAGGCAGACGGTAGTCTCTAATAACTGTGGAAAACCTAGCCATCATCCTTAAATACCTGGTTGGAACTCAGGCGACGATAGAGGAAATCAAGGGGAAGGGTCACCCTAACTGCTACGAACCTCCCCCAGCGTGGACCGGAAAACCCTGGACCCCACGAGGTAGACCATCCTCTGGAGAGTCTAGGCGACCTCGGACGAGCACCTTTTACGAGTTTTCTTCTGGCAGCCTTGTGCTGGGTATGATGCGGAACACTGGACGGCACACTAATTTATCATGGTCTCTGGGGAGGTAAGCGGATTTTTGCTACCAAGGTCCATCTGAGTATTTAAAAGCTGTTGTCTATTGGAGGACTCATCGAAACAGAGTTTTGGCATGCTTACACGTGCTCTATGAGTATAGTGACCCAAGTATATGGTCACCACCGTTTCCCACCCTTTGCAGCTAAGGAGAGGCGCCTCCATTACTTACCTACAAACCTACCTAAGCGGCATAGGGCCTCAGGCCCTACGCCGATCTGTGCAAGACAACTGAAGACAGGCGCTGCGTTCAGGCCGCAGTCCTCGCGGGTGTGGGTTCGTATCCCACTCCAGTCATTGTTTGTTGGTTAGGGTTTAGGTTTTGGGTTTAGGGTATAGGGTTAGGGTTTAGGGTTAGGGTTAGGGTTTAGGGTTAGGGGTTAGGGTTAGGCTTAGGGTAAACCCTAACCCTAACCCTAAACCGTAACCCTCCGTTTTTGATGAAATACCTCTCCAAAAACTGGATCCCACTGCAACCTCCATTGACACTCATGCACACGGGCAGGAGGCAGGTGAGTTAAGCAAGAACCACTCTACAAGGGAAACTTACTTAGAGGGTAGCCAAATCAATCCATGGAGAATGTCCGGTGGCAAAACCAACTTCAGAATGTGGTCAGAGACCTACCGTGGGTATCGGAAGCTTCTTTTTGCCATAAGGGGGAACGACAATGGTGGAAACATATCTGTCAGTGTATCGCCTGTGCTGTGGACTAGTTTGGACAGGCAATGCAACGCACGCCTATCAACAGCTTGATAAGCGATCAGTCTACTGCAAACTTAGGAGAAGCGAAACAGGGCAAGCTATCGATAAAGCATTACACAACGAGGTGCCACAAATTTAATGGCGCAGTCGGACCTTTTTCAACGGCGACCCATAAACGGGGAATTCCCATTCCGTAAACCGAAAGGCTGCTAGAGCGTTGGTGTTCGCCAGCACGTTGGAGTTTTTCGGTACCAAAAAAAGAAAAAGCCCCAACGCCCCCAGCTCTCGATGGCAAGGGGAAAAGTGGCATTAAGATTTTCCTTGATGCGGGACCCTGTGAGCGTGGCAGCCACTAGCGGGAAAAGGAAAAAACGGAAGACGAAAGGGCAGCCTATATATATATATATATATATATATACCCACTGGGAACTACCGATTGGCCTATCTTCCTGCTTGAAGAAGCCAAAAATATCAGACGCATGAAACTAACGAAGGAACTAGAGGGTCAACCTTATTTAGCTCCTCCAGAATAAACAGCAAGGTAATTAGAAAAATGCCGTGGCGACCACCCAATGTGATTAGTTGTGGTGGGGCCGAACAGTGTGGACACTCCAACTCCATCTCTGCATTAATTCAATATTGTGCTTAGCTAGGCTTCTAACACGCAGGAGCTGCTAACGTGAATTAGACTGGCTGAGGTTTGGGCCAGATATGTAAAGCCCAGACGGGTGCAACCCCCTCGTCTATTTACTGCCAGAGTCTTTCTGGCTATGCTTCTCCATTGCAGCGAGGACGCAGCCATCTATACTTGGAAGCAGAGTGCCGCTTCATCGAAAAGTGTGGGTCGTTCTCAGCTTGATACAGTACTTTAATACTGTAACCGTTCATCTGGAGAATCCTCCGCAGAACACGAGGAGGCTCCCCCCAGGAGGCTCCTCTGCAGGGCACAGGTCCTGCAGAAGACGAAGCAGAAATGTTTGCACCCATTCGTGTTGGTCTTCGACGAATCGTGTAGGGTCTTTGATTTACCCACCACCACAGGAAAAGTAGAAGTGGCTACAGTTGACAAAAGCATTCTCAATTCGCTACATGAGAATACGTGCTAAATAAGAAAGATCTCCCAGAGAAAACGGTTCCCGGCTGGACACCTGGTTCATCGCATAAAAGTACTCCGAGTGCGCTAGAGCTGCTACTGAGAATACGATAGTCCGCGCAAGCAAAGACGTGCGCGTTTACAA
>CAJFCX010000833.1:0-10303 GCA_904066255.1 Eimeria sp. OTU-X | reverse complement strand
CAGATGTGATAAATATATATGTATATATAGTTAACTGACACTGACGAACAATTTAATGTCCTTTGGCAACGAACCATGTCTTCTTAGCGCCCAAGATACCATGTGATCTATGCTTATCATATAGCACTCGCAGCGCACTTTTCTTGTTCTCCTAACTCTCCGCAGAACACACCAATACAACACCAACAACTTGCCAACAACCCAAACCCAGCCTCTTTAGGGGATATTAGGAATGCCCAAAGCACACCTACTATACCCCAGAACACTAATCTGCTCCCAACCATCCTTGCAATCAACAGACTTCCTTGTCACACAGGTGAAGTGTCCACGATCACAAGTCCAACTGTCTTCGAAACGAAAAGAGACAAGATGCGCCAGACAAGAGACGCTTGACGTCCATCAGAAAACCTGAACGCCTCACTGCTTCAACCCAAACGTCTCCAATCGATGTGCCAAACACAACATGCCATTACGCATCTCTCTTCTCACACGACAGTACACCGACTCAAGCGTGACCCCTCACACCAACAATGGTGAAAACATGCCTCCGTCCATCTAACGCAAGTAGCCTCCGCACCACTAAGTCCTCTTAAGTGGTCGTGTGCAGCACAACCCGCATTCCTCCTTCAAACACAAAAGGATGCCCCTTGATCTCTTGTTTCCTACGCCTTTACAACGAACATACTGTGTCTATATGCGTTCTGAAAAGGCGGCAAATAACACACCTCGTCATCGCCTTTCACCCCTTCTTGTTCCACTAAATTTGCAAGTTGCACCTATTGTTGGAGGTGACGCCCTGACACGTACTGGGTTAGTGGTAGCTGTTCTTTAGCGTTTGAAGATTGAATGCTTCATGAAGAATTCCCTTGCAGCCGTTGCAGTAAGAGCGAAAATACTTAGCTCTGCATGGAATAACGGAACACCACATTGTTGGATCATCATGGGCCATGGTTGTGGTGAGAGGGAAAAAAATTGCATTGGTGAATCTTCAACTTATATCCAGTGCTCATCATATTCGCGATGGCAATGGACTCCTCTTCATGGGCTGCTATACAGTGCGGCTCCAAAATAGAAGTGTATTGGTGGGCACAAACGTCGGCAGAATAAGGGTCACTTCCTGCTCCTTGAGCCAAGGTATTGTCTATCAGCTTTCATACATGCCAAGACTGATGCCGGCTTCATTGTCACTCTAAGCAGGCTGCTGCTTCTGCGCCTCATAATGCGGAGCAACAAAAAGAATCCAAAGGGTGCAGCGGAGTGTAATTTTTCAATTGAACCGAGGTTCTGCGTGTCCTTTGCCGAATCTGCAAAAGGAGAGGGTGAGAGCCGTATTTGTGACATTGCTGCTGGCGGTGTCCTTCTACAGCTTATTAATCACTAGCTGCAACATAACCGTTTAAGGCAACTTCGTGGCTCTTGTACTAGTCCTCCGTAAGTCTGTAGCTCTGCAGCAGCCTCTTTCCTCCTCTCCCGCCACTGTCGGCGTGATGTCGATGGATGCTTCCTGCTATGGATGGCCAAATGCGCACATGTTGCAATTGCTGATCCGTACAGGCGAAAGCAACAGACGCGCCCCACAGGGCAACCTACAATATACTTCACTTGGCATATATGAACACGGACTCCCTTGGATTTGCTGCATCCCAGGTGACCGTTTCCAGCATCGTAGTGCTGCTTCGTGCTGCAGTAGCTCTTCTGCAGTGCACACTGATTGTTCCTGCTAGTGCTGCTGCAGCTTTTTCTGCGAATGCGTGGAGTCTCCTCTGGTGGCATGCCTTGCCTTGGCAAAGCTCCTTTATGTATGAGTGATGCATGCCGCTTTTGTCTCCTACTGCTCCTGGTTTTTCGAAAAGTTCTTCGAGACAAAACCCAGCTTTTGTGTGTCCTGAGCTATTTAAGTGACTCAGCTTGCAAGAGGAGGAAGGCGGGTCTCCTCTGCAGTGTCCGCGTCTGCTAGTAGGGAGAATGCTTTTAATAGAGTGGATGGGTGCCTTAGTGTGAGCCCTCAAGTGGGTGTGGGCAGCTACTTAAGGCTAGCATCTAGACAAAACGTATCTGGCTTTTGGATTGGAGACGTCTGCTGCTTCAGGAGAGCGGACACCCAAATCACTTGCCAGACCACTTTTCTGAACCAGCTAGCCGCAGGTAGCATATATACAACAGGCTGTAGCCTCCAGAGAAGACGAAGAAAACAGTCCCTGTGATGTATTTGCGCATTAACCTTACAATGAGCACACACTATGGGTCGTTGTGGCAATGCTGCCTTGCACTCGAAGGCGCTGCATGGGGCGTTTTAAGTTTACACTGGCCGAGGGGGTGCTGACAGGTTCTTCTATGTGTTTCGCAAGTGTGACGAGATTTCTTCCACATACATTTAGCGTTAAACACTTATTTAACGCTGCTCCTTTAGCGTTGTGTTGCTGCTTCATGTAGAAAGCAGTCGGCTGCAGGTGCTGCCGCTCCTCTCGCGGCCCCACACTCTGGGGCCCTGCGAGGGTGGATTCGTCCCACGAGAACAGTGCTCCTGTAGACTTGTTTGGAGTTGATTGTTTAATTATTTTGTCTCAGGAACAGAATTTTTGTCTTGTTCTTCCCTCGTTATACCAGTCCTCCGGTGCAGAAGCTCCCCGCTGCCGCCGGTGCAACCCTACAGGAGGCCCAGGGCCGTTTTGTTTGGAGGTCCTCCCGTCAACCACAAACTGAAGTAGCATCAGCAGCAGCTCGTTGGTATCCGATGCCGCCAAAGGGCCCCTCCCGCGGGGGCCCCCTGGGGTTGGAAGCCCGGTCGAGTACAAAGGCGGCTGGGGCCCCGGGGGCCCCCTCAGAGGCCCCGGAACTTCCTGACCTTGATGATGCAGCTTTAGACCGTCTGCAGCAGCAGATTCTGGAGGATGATGAATTTGCAGATGACATGCGCGCGTTGCTGCTCGCCCGCTTCCGCGCCAAGCACCGCAAAGGGCGGGGGCCCCCGGGGTCTCAGGGGTTTGAAGACGGCTGGGACGCCTCCAGTGAAGACAACTGCGCGAGCAGTGAAGAGGATGAAGGGCGGGAACCGGACCTAGAAGACGTCAGAAGACTGCAGGAGTTAGGCTATACTCTACAGCCCAACGAACGCCTCCTCAGTAGGGGTAAGGAACGCCTTGCGCGAGCAGGCAAGGGAACCGCGGGTAGGGCCCTGAGTGGCCCGCAGCCTCAAAACGTGCAACGGGATTCCGGGTCTTTGTTGTCTGTACATCTTGTTTTAGCGAAGCAGCAGCTGACCTTATGCATTCTTGAGGCCTCTGGGGGCCCCATATATTTTCCTCCGTCTCAGGGCATTGCTGTACATGCACTGAACCTCAATAGATATATGCGTCACTCTGCTGTTGTGTGCACCACTTCAGCCCGCAAATCTTCGAAACATGCAACAGCAGAAGCAACGAACATGGAGACAGAGGAGGACTTACCCCTATGCGACCAGCAGGGTAAGTGGCCCGCCGGGATAACCGTCTGGGTTCGGGTCAAGTACTAGGTAGCTGTAGTGGAACTTTCGCCGTGTCCCTTAGTGCTGTCGCTGCTGCAACTCGGGGTGTAGATTCTGCTGAAGTTTCTGCTGCACTGGCTGCAGCAGTCAATGCATCGTCCCCCCCTTCAGCCTCTGCTGCAGTTCCTGCTGCAGTTCTTGCTGCAGTTCTTGCTGCAGCATTTACCGCAGGTTACGGTGACAGAGCTGGTGCAGCATCTTGTCTTTGCGACTGTCTACAGGGTTGCTGCAGAAGTTGGAGGAGCTCAAGTATGATCCTCCCCCCGGCATGCGTCGGGTCCCTTTTGTGGAGACGTTGGCAATAGTGGCAGAGCCGGTGACCACTGAAGGAGAGGGGGAGACAGGGGAGACGAAGGAGACAAAGGCGCCAGTCGGTGCTGCTGACGACCTGAAGAGAGAAGCGTTCTTGTAGGGCGCCCCGTGTATTGATGTCATTGCTGCAACAATCCTTTAATGCCTCCCTGTCTTTTACTCGCCTCCTGGAAGCTGCACTTTGCCCCTTGACTTCACCATCCTGCTTTCTGTTGGGTGGCTGTCCTATGCCTCCTTAGATTTTGCTTGTGCACTGTGTCATGCGTGTCTGTGTTCGGTTACTCCCCCGTCTTCACTGCTTTCCCCTGTACGTTCCTTTCAGTTCTACTTTGTTTCTTTCTCCCTACCTGCTCACGTGTCTCCCCTTTTGCCTTCGTCTGCGTCTTTGCCTCCTCCCGTGCCTTTACCCTTCTCTGTCTCTTCCTCCTATTGTGTCTTGTCCCTCGTCTCCTCCTTGTACCGCTGTCTCCTCTTGTCTCTTCATTTGCGGGGAGTGAACAGCAGGAGACACGTGGGGGGTCGTGCTTTTGCATTAGAGGCTCTGTCTATATGAACAGTGGTTTCGTGCCTGTGGCGGCTCTGATGCATTGAAGCCCGGCACTGGCTAAATATGTCTCCTTTCGTCTGTCCTTATTGGCTCCGTTTTGTCTTGGTCTTCGCTTTCTTTCCCTCTCTCAGTCGAAGATTGTATATGTGTTCCCGTCTCGGTGTCTGCATGCACCTGTTTCACCTCTGTTTTCTTTTAACTCCATTGCCTCTGTTCGTTGTCCCCGGTTCCCAGTAGGTGCTCTTCTCTGTTTTCTTGTCTCCTTTCTCTCTGATTCCTCGTCGTCTGGTGTTTTTTTAACCTTTTGAAATTCCCTCTCCCTGGTGTACCTCCCTTCCGTTGTGTCGCTTTTAGCCTATGTATGCAGATCTCGTGTTTTGTGCTTGTGTCACTCTGCGTATGTCTGTGTCTGATGTCTCGGTTTGGGTGGCTAGCGCTCTCCTTCATGTTAATTATCCCTCAGTTGTCCCCGTCTCCATTTGCTAAACCCTTGGGATCAGTGCACCACGCCAGTAAATCACGTTGCTGCTGCCTCTGGTCGTGTGAGTGTCTCCTTGGGACATTTCAGTATTTCCGGTACTCAGTGACGCAGGAACCGTTGCTGCTAATGCTGCTATTTGTGTTGCTGCTGCAGCGTGCAGCAGGTGCAGAACACCGTCCCCATCGCGTTGGCCCGGCTGCGGGCAGTGGGCCTTCAGTTCACTCGGCCAGGAGACTTTCTTGCAGAAATGCTGAAGAGCGACCAACAGATGGGTAAAATTCGAGCACGCATTGAGGAGGAGCAGCAGCGACAGCAACAATTTGCAGACAAGCTGAATAGGAATTTCAACAAGAAGTTTAACAAACTCAGCGGCCATCGCATCGTGAGAGAACAAGAAGAAGCACGACAGCGGAATCTGCAGCTGAAGGCAATTGAAGGCTGGAAGACCGACAGAGCCAAAGCGCGGCGAGAGGGAAAAACAAACAAGGAAGCTGAAGAAGATTTCGATGATTGGCTTCTTGGACAGCAGCAGAATAAGGAGGCAGTAACACCAAACCATCAACGCAACTTTAAACAAAAGCCAGGGGCGGGAGGCCCACCCAAGCTCGCGCCCCACAAGCCAAGGAGACAAAAAGGAATACTCAAAAAAAAGGCAAAAGCAGCGACACCCAAGAAAGCCGGCAATCGAAGAGGAAAAAGAAGGGGCAACAGATGAAAGCAGGCACGCAATCCAACCAAAAACGCAAGTCAACACAAGACATCTCCTGCTGCTCTCAAATAGAGAATCGGCAGACTAGTGTAGCGGTGGCATGCGACAAGCAGAGACATATCTGAGGAGACACCTCAGCGACGCACGCACCCCGGAGGCACCTCCACCTGGTGCAGGGATAGACCGCCCTGAGGTTCTTTTTGATTATTAAGTTCGTTGCCATTTTTCTTGTAGGGTACTTGAGACACTTATACTCTTGAGAAGGCCCGCAATGCCTCGATGCGATCACAGAGCTGCACATGTCAGGGAGGCAAATTCGCACACACACCGCGGTATATACAGAGCGGCACTAGAGGGTCTGCAACTAGAAGACAGAGGGAGAGTTCTGCTAAACATGCGGCTAAGGAATGCAGGCCATGCAGCATCACACGCAGAGTTCGTGACTGTTCCTAGGTCGACTACGCGTATATGTTGCCCCTGTCCCTACAGCCCTGTGGTCCGAGTATCTATCGTCCTATCAGTATGCAGCATTCTTTGCCTTTTTCAGTTTACTGGAGGGCCAGCTGTCGCTCATGTGCTCCCCTGCGTCGGGGTGCATATTCCCAGCGTTCTGCAGCTTCTTGGCGCTCCATGAGGGCCCCCGCCGGCAGCGGCCTTGCGGTGTTCTCCTCAGCTGTGGTTACCCACTGGTGTCACTTGCCGTGGACTCGAATATCCCTGAGTTGTTCTTCGGTGTTTACTGCCATTAATGCATGAAGCTGGCTCAAGAACAACTGTATGCAGCAAATGCGCAAAGATTATGCTCCAGGCTACCTACTGGACACCACAGAATTTCGCTACTGTACTCATGCATTCAGAAAAGGAAGCTCGACTGTTTTTGCTTTGGCAAGACTGCGTCCCTCATATTTTTGTAATAGGTGTGTTCTTTGGCCCTTGTCGCACGGCTATTCAGTGCGGAGAACAACAACACAGGACAGTGATGCCCTCTATGTGGAGTATGCACCCCTTATGTCCCATATAGAAAGGCGTTCTTCATAAATTTTGATTATTTCAAAATAGTTCGTTGAGTTATATATGCAGCTAACCCCGGTGTGTCGAAGGTCACCATGGACCGCCAGGGGGAGTGGGGGACCAGCTGACCCCAGGAATTTTTGTGGCCCCTTCCAGTATTTGCGCTAATCAACAAAGTTGAAAGTTACCAAGTGGCTACAGAAGACTTTCAGAAGGCTCAAGGGCCCCCTGCGGGGCCCCACAGTTGCCGGGGACCGGCCTGCACCCGCTGTCTCCCGGCGCCGCTGCTGCATGCAGAGTCGCAGCTGTAGAGACAACCGGTGGAAGCAGCAGCCCTGCTTCATCAAGAGTAAGGCTTAATTTACTGAAGGTAACTCCTGCCCCTGGGGGCTTGGCTTGGGTCATATACCCTAAAAGGTAGCTAATGCTTATGTAACCCACAGTCGCACCTATCAAGAGGACATGAGGAGACAGCTGCACACAAACCGCACTGCTACAGCAATCAGACCTTCAAGGAGTTGAAACCGGTACACATAAGGTCTTCGCCGGGGAACTCCTTTTGTGTCCCCTCGTGCTGTGTTGCGGGCTGGGGCGTGGGCCCCCCGCAGGTCCCTTGAGGACATCATTCGGTGTTGCTTCCCGACGCTGGGGAATCCGCTTCAAAGAGTTGAACTTCTTCTGTCTCCTCACGTGTTACTTGAGCTTTGCATGGTAACCTTAGGGAGGGGAAAGCCCAAGGATATCGCACCCATGAGGCCCCCAGGCAGGCACCAGGAAACAACAAGAGAGCGTTTTGTGTCTCCTTATGAACTAATAGAGGAAGAACAAGCATCCCTTGAGGAGACCAAGGAAGCGAAGGAGACGAGGGAATATCCTGGTGTCCCACCCGCCCTTCATAGGGAGACGCTTAACAAGTCTCCCCATCACTGTTGGCGGTTGCATCCCCAGGGACGGTCTCTAATTACTGCTGAAGAGAAGGAGGAGGCAAAAACAGGAACAGCAGCACCACCAGCAACAGCGAATGAACAAGGGCTTAACACGGGATCTCTCGCTGGTAACTCCTATGGCAGCGCTGCTGCTGCTGCCCCCGAGCAACAGGGAGAAAGTATCGCCATCCTGAGGCGCACTACCAACCCCGTACATAAAGTCACCGTCAGTAAAGTAGAGAGACGAGAAGGCAGAAAATGGGGGCAGCAGGGAGACATACACAACGACGGGCAAGGAGACAAACAAGCGACTCGACAAAAGCCTCCCCAGGAGCAGCGAGCTGCTTCCGTCAGTCCTAGAGGCCTACAGCAGCAGCAGGACCGCCTACACCAACAACAGTGGCAAAGGCAGTCAAAGGTTTTGGATGACGCACAGCAGCCGCACCACCAGCAGAAATGTCTCGTTGGTTTCGGCGTTTCCTCCTCGTCTAAAACATCGAATACCCGAAGCATATCCCAGCCTCGCAGCCTCAGGGGCCTCATGCCCCGGCTATCTCCTCCTCGTCCGTTGGCTGTATTCCATTGGCCAGAGCTATCTGCTTGTCTCCTTTTTTTGCACCGTGTCTGGCTCCCTACCAATCTCCCTGTCTGCCCCCTCTCTGTATCGTTTGTGTTCGTGCCTGCCACCTCCTCTGTTTCCTGCTGTCCCACTGGGAGACACCCTCCTCCCAGAAGTGTCTGAGCAGCTGCTTTTGCGTCCGCTGCTGCAGGCCGCCTATCTTCCGTCCCTTTGTCTCTGGGATGCCGCCTAGGGGCCCTTCAGAAGGCACTAGAAGTGCCCCCTCCCCTCAAAGCCGAAGCTACCAAGCAGAGCAGCACATTCAAAACTCCTGCCTCTGGAGGCTTGAATCACTCAGACCCTCCTCAGAGGCCCCCCACAGTCTCCCCGGGGTCCTCCACCTCTGCAGTGAGTACAAGCACTCTTCAAGGCGTTGGCGCCTACACCTTGTCCTTCTGAGTCTAGTACGGCGCGCCTATAGCAGCTGTGCAGAAGCAAAGCAAGCAAGGCCAGAGGGTTGGTTAAGGGCTTCGTGTTTTGGGTAGAGGGTGTGCCCCCGTTACGATGGGGGATAGATTGAGACTTGAGGAGGAGAAAGCAAGCAGAAAAGGAAGACAGGAATGCGAGATACTGAGCGCAGACCAAGACCTGCGCTTTGTGCTGCAGCGGGGGTCTTCAAAAATGGTTCTCTCTCTCCTTGCTGTTGGTGGGGCCCTCAGCATCACCCTCAGCTGCGTCGCTGCTGTGGGGGCACTTTCAACGGCAGTTCGGAGTATGTTCGTTTCCTCTCTGCTGTGTCTGTCCCCTTCTGTGTCTCCTGAGCCTCGACTGCACCTCTTGCTGTACGTAGCTGCCTTTGCATTCATCACTCCCTCGGCTTGTGCCGCGTTCTTTGCTTTTTGTGTGTGCCTCCCTGTCTCTGTTCCTCTCTCCTTGTTGCTCCCTCTCTCCGTATCCTTTATCTCACAATTCTCCATTGTCTCTTTCCCTGCAACGCAGTGGTTTAGAGAAGGGGGACTGATGCCCTGGCTGCTGCTTCAGGCGGTAGGGTGCATGAAGCAGAAGGCTGCAGAAGGCAAGACACCCAGGGATGTGTGCTCACCGCTGACGAGTCGTGTGCTGCTGCTGTTTCTCCCATGTAGTCGCCGAGGCGCCGGTTGTCTTCCTGGAGAGAAAGCCGGAGACACCGCAGGCCTTCAAGCTCCAGGGCATGGCCCTAGAGAGGCCCTTCTTAAGACCTTTAGAGGGGTCTTCCGGGGTGCCGTTCAAAGTCCCCGCCTCCGATGCGTGGATGGAGGGCAAGGCGATGCGTGCAGGGCCCCTGGGTGAGCTTGCAGAGGGGCAGCAGCAGAGTCAGCAGCTGCCACGGTCCCCTTCGGCACATGCTTTGCATGGAGGGAGAGGGAGTAGCTTGGAACTAGGGGTGGAGAGGCACGAGGCCCTCATTGTCTCCTCTGCTGGTGCAAGAGCTGTAGACATCGGGAGGCTGCGAGATATCCCTTTGCAGGAGCTGGGGCTTTCTTCCGCTTTGCTGCTGCGGGTAAGGAGTGAGTGCATCGTGCGTGTCTCCTCGTCCCCACCCAACCGTCTTTGTCCTCTGCAGATGCTGTCATTTTTGCATGCAGCCGCGCACTGACGAAGAACACCTATTCAGGGTAAAGGATGCAGTACGCAATCTCCAGACAGGAGAAACGCTTCTGTATCTAAGTCGGGGGCAGATCCTTCTGCTGAAACAGGGTAAGCTGGTGGGATGGAGTAGCAGCGCAGCAACACAGCAGCCGAGGCTTCTTTTCTGCTGGCCTCAGGTATCTCTTCCGCAAAGACAGCCCCCACCTGCTGCGTCTACGTCTGCTTCTGCTGCTGCGTCTGCTGCTTATTTTTTGCTTTCTACTTGGTTTTCTGCCGTTGCTCTACTGCTGATTCTGCTGCTTCTGATATTGCTGCTACGTCTGCTGCTGGTGCTACTGCTGCGTCGCAGAGATCGGACTGCTGCTGTCTCCCGAAGGTTTTGTTTTGGCGGCTTGGGAGCTGCCGCAGCCTTTCACAGAGGGCCATTCAAGGGCCTTATCTCTGCAGCAGCTTCAACACAGGTATGACACAGAAGCAGCAGCTGCTGCTTCTGCCTCGTCTTTCGTCAGCAGCGGGTCTTCTGGGGATAGTCAGAAGGAGACAGCAGAGGTGCGGGGACAAGCAGAGGGGATGGTGTCTCTTTCCTTCCCCAACACGCACAGACCC
>CAJFCX010000832.1:0-10308 GCA_904066255.1 Eimeria sp. OTU-X | reverse complement strand
AGAGAGAGAGAGAGAGAGAGGTAGACAGAGACAGAGAGACAGACAGAGAGAGACAGAGAGAGAGAGAGAGAGTATGCTGCTACAGGTGCCCTTTGTGGGTGGCAGCGGTGGCTCTTGCTGCTGCTACTCTGCTGCAAGTATCTGGCGATATATTGCGATTGCTGTTGTTGCTACTTCCTGTGGATAGCTTAAGCTACTCTTGCTGCTGTCTGTCTGTCGCCAATTGCTGGTGGACCTGCTGTTGTCCGTGGTTTGTTTGGTCTGCTTGTTGGTTTCTTTTGTATTTCTTGCTGCAGTGTATTTGACCTTTTTTTCATGTGTCTTTCTTTCTGCAATGTCCTACAAGTTTGTCTATTGTGTTTATCCACCTCAATTTTGCTTTTTTTTTGCTTTTTAGGGGTTTGCTTGCCTTCACTGTCCTTTGCGTGCATTTGCTGCTGCTACTGCAGAAGAAGTTCCTGTCTGGTTGACTGCAGAGCAGCTGCTCCAGGTTGGCTGCAGTTCTCCTCAGGGGCATTCTTTGCTGCTGTGTTCCTTCTTCAACGGGCTGGACAACTGCATGCAGACGCAGGCCTTGTCGTTTGTTGCGGTTGGTAGGAACAGACCCTGGTTGTGTTCTTGTTTGCTTGTCTGTCTGCTAAGTGGGGTTTAGAGTTGTTTCTCTCTGCTAGCTTTCACGTGGTTGTTTGTTTACTTCTGTCTGTTTCCCGTCCACTTGTTGCATCAGTGTCTGCTCTTTGTTCGTTCACTGTGTGCTTTTTGTAATTTGTTAGCGCGTTTGTTTGCTTCTGTCTTTTTCTTTCTTGGTTGTCTGCTTTTTCGGTTGCTCTTTTAGTCTGTGAGTTTTTCTTTGCACCCCTGTTCTCGCTCTGTTTTTGAGTGGTTGGGTAGTCATGTAGCTGCTTTGCCTGTTGCTTTGGCTGCTGCTGGCGCGTGTGCTGTTGTTTTTGTTGATGCACCTACTGCTGTTGCTGCTAATTGTGCAGCAGCAGCAAAAGCACATCAACATGAGCAGCAGTAGTTTGGCTGTTATTTGTAGCCCAGTTTGACTTGATGGGCGTATTTCGCCGTTGTGGATTTACGTTGTTACGACTGTACGTTGATTGTTCTGTCAGCTTCTTATTAATCGTTCTCAACTTCTTCACTTCTGTTGCGCAGGAGATGTGGTGGGGCGGGGCGAGCAGTACTTCGTTTTGCGGCTGTCTCCTTCAGCGGCAGCACAGCTTTGGGATCCGCTTACAGGCGAGGTTTTGAACCTCAGCAGCAGCAACTTGACTACTTCCCCCTCTGCTCCTCCTCCGGAACAGCAACAGCAGCAGCTGCTGTTGCAGCTGCAGCGCTGGACCGAGGAGCTAGAGGTGCTGGCTGCCCTCAGACATTCAAACGCCGAGGCCCGTGCTCTACAACAGCAGCTTGCTGCTGTACTTCCGCTTGCAGAAGCCTTTGCAGAGGCGCAGCACCGCAGCCTGCAGGATCTGCAGCAGGAGCAGCAGCAGCAGCAGTGGTTGGGGCAGATAGCTACAGACGAGCAGCTGGAAGGTGAAGCCGTAGTGAAGGAGGTGCTGCTGCTCGAGGCAGGCCTCGCTGAGGTGCAGCAGAAAATGGGTTTGCTGCTGCAGCGTTGGCAACAACTGCATGCAGCAGCAGAACTCCCTCTTCCCTTCTTGCTGGGTGGCAGGCAACAACAAAACAGAGAAGGGGTTTGGCCAATCTCTTCCCTATCTTTGCTCGTTGGCATGCAAAATGCCTACATCAACTTGCAGCCCATGCGGTGTCTCAATAGCTGGGAGACCCCCACAAGTGCCCGTGCAGCAGCAGCTGCTGCTGCTGCAGGAACAACTGGAGGTTTCACGCCTGAGCTTTCTGTTGAAGGAATAACAGAAGAAGAAGGCATAAGGAAACGAGTGCAGGCGAAACTGCAGCAGAAACGCAAACGGAGGTGTCTTGGAGTGCCAGCCCTCATTGAAGCTGCCAGAAATCTTCTGAAAGAATCGGATACCTCCACTACTTGGATTCGGCTGTCTCTTAGTTGCCTCGCTTTGTTCTCTTGCGGCAGGTAACAACATGAGCATGCAGCATACAAAAGATAGGCACACATGAACAAGTGAACTAAACAAACGAATAATAAATACCCGAATAAACAAGTAAACAATTGAGCAAACCAACCAGCAAACAAGGAAGCAACCGGCGAGCAAACGCACGAAGAAGCAGAGAGGCAGACAGACAGAAAAGCAAACACCAATCAAGCAGACAAGCAAACAAACAAAAATGCAAAAGAAAGAAGTGAAACAAAAAAAACATAGCATCTACGCTTTAGTCTATACAAAACAACTCCGGAAAAATCCGCACAGTCCCACAGTAACAATTAACATATATCCAATAAAATGTGGACTTAGATAGATATACAATAGACATATGCAAGCAGTATACATATACCTCAATAACAGTATAAATCTATCTGCGTATATGTATAAGCATTTAAACAACTGTAGAAACCAGAACACGTGCGTGGATCCCCAAAGCATGCAGTGGACTGTTAAGGTAACGATGCATGCTTTTGGTGCTTGGCTCTCTTTCTGTCTCTCTGTCTGTTTGTGTTTGTCTACCCGTTTGTTCTTTTGTTTGTCCCACGTTACTTCTGTAATGTTCGGTGTAACACAAGAACGTGATCTGATGCAGCAAGATTTAGGTAACGAGCAAGCAGCAGACAAAACACTGCCAGCAGCAAAGGAGCGGCAAGCGCTGTTTTATTCCTTAGGCGGAGGCGTGGTAGGCTGCCCTGTACCCTGTCGGGATGTAAATTTGAACTTAACAACAAAACTCAGTGGGCAACCTTCTTGCCAGAACCAGTGAGAAAGCTACGTGCTGCTGCTGTGGCTGCTGCTCCTGCTGCTGCTGAAGATGGTGATCTTGCCAAAATCCGTAGGATAGCCACTTCTTGCTTTTGATGGTGCTGCTGCCATCGCTGCTGCTGGTGTTAGAATTTCTGTTGCTGCTGGTGCTTCCAGCTGCAGCTGTCACCTGAGACACCGGCCACGCTCTGCAGAGCCACCACCGGCAACAGGAGTTTGTTGAACAATACAGATGCCCCTTTTGTGAATGAACCTTCATTATGTTGGCGCTTAGGTTCTGCTGGAGGAAGGCCAAAGAAGAGAGGCAACAACCGCCTATGAAAGCACTTTTATATCAATGGGGGGGCTCCAACCCCAAGGTACTCCCGCGGCAGCAGCTGCTGCAGCTGCAAAAGCAGCTCAGGTGATGGGACTGACCGGTGAAGATGCCAAACGAGCGGCTTTACTACCACCCACAGGTGAAGATACAGCTGCGCACCTGTCTCCGAACCTGTTTGCTCTTTTTGTAGATGCTTCCAGTTCGTGATTTGTTTTGTGTTCCTCCCTGCGTGGTGTTGCTGGTGCAGGATGGGTCCGTCCTTTACCCCAAGTGCTGGACTTCACCGAAGCGGACCCTCGCACAGCCGCTGGGTTGGAGCAGCAGCTGCAAAGATCTCTGCAGCAGCTTATACGAAATCGCTACAGTGGCAGCAGCATCAAAAGAAGCACCAGCAGCGTCGCCGACTGTGCCAGGAGAGAGTCCGGTGTCGACGACCCCCAAGTTGCTGGGGGAGCAGCAGGCCTTGACACGGACGCCAGTGCAAGTCCTGGTGAAGAAGTAGTGCAGTGTATTGCATTTGCGGAGGAGCCAGTAGCTGAGGTGTACGAGGTGTTGCGGCTATACGAGGAAGTCAGGTGTACGTACACCTGGTTTTCTTTGGCTTTCCCTTCTTCGCTGGGGAGGAAGGATCCAGGAGACGGCGGGCTGTTCGTAGCTAGTTCCACGAACAGCAACGCGCATGCAGCCAACCCTCCTGCCTTTCTAACATGCAAGCAGCACCTGGAGGAGGCTTTGCTAGAGGCCGTTTCTGCGGCATTCCCTGGAAGGCAGCTGCAGGGCATGGTCCTACACTTCAAGGAACTGAACCCGCACAAGCTGCTCGAACAAGTGCTGCATGCACAGGTATTTGGGCCTGTACCGCAGCACTCTGCATGCACCAACAGCACACGAGTCAATAGCCGAGTTGGCTGTCTCGTTGTGAGGCTTTTTGCCTTCCCTTGTGGGCTTTACAGCGGCTGGCTGTTTGCCGGCACCATTGACTGATCTTGTCCCTTTGCAGCACTCCTCTATGTTTGCTTCAATTAAGTACTCAAATGCCAACCTTGTCCCAACCCACCTTCTTTAGCTGTCTTGCGTACAAACATGATGCCGATGTATTTCTACATGTTCTCCTCCTGCTTCTTCATTTCATAGTTACTCTTCTCAGTCTCTTCACTCGGTGCTTGCTGAGACCGAAGTTGTCTTCTCTCGTGCAACCAGCAAGCACGCAGGAAAAACCTGAAAATAACTCCCCCCTATGTGGCGAATTAGGCGGCACCTCTATGAATAGTTCAAGGCTGATGGGTATGCACACGCAAGTGTATCCAACAATTACAGTCTGTGATGCAGCAACTGCTGCATCACAGACTGTAGCAGCTACTGTAGATTCATGCGCGGGCCTGATGGGCATTGTAGCCTCTGCTTCTGCTTCTTCAAGCGTAATTTGGCCAACCCTAAACTCTAAACCAGTGAATTGCTTCGGTAAAACCTAAACCATAACCAAGCTATGTTGCCGTCTAGCTGCTTCCTCAGCAATCCCCCTCCTTTCCACCCCGTCAAAAGAGATATACACGGAGATATGTATCCTATTCGTGGCATCGATCTGCTTATTTATTTATGTGGCATCTTTCTTAATGAGCCCATCCCCCAAATGAGGCCTGAGCACCAAGCTTGTTTCTGTCTACTGAGGATACTTTCATGGATATGCCACACACCGGCATGCCTTTATCCATTTTCCAATTATTTTACTGTGGAGTGTGCACATTTGGCCTTTGTATTTTACTTGCGTGCGGTACCCGCTCGAGAGTTTCCCTGGGTGTGCTCATCAACGGACATCAAATTACGCTGTGCTGCCTCACTTGCCTCTGTCGGCGGATGCGGAGAGCCCTCCCGAGAAGGTTGCGCAAGCTCGCCTGATTGGCGGCTTATATTCAGCATATCTCGTGCTAAGAAAGTTGCATGGGGTGCTGGGACGCAAAACGTTGTCTTACCGCTGCCACGATCATTGTCATGCTAATCATGAGGGTCTAACGCTCTAGGTAAGAAGATGAGGTTGACAAAATAAAGGTATGTAAAGAGAAAAAGAGGGGTTCAGTCGGCAAAGGGGGTTTGCGGGGCCCCGAGTCTGAAAAGGAGATTGGAGTGTTTGGTCTTGGGTTGGTAGAAGAGGGAGTCGAATTTGGAGCTGACTTTGGTGTATATGAAAAAACAGACAACCCCCATGAGGGTGATGGTCCAGCCTTGCACGTAGATCAAGAGATAGCGGTACAGATCGCTGCTCTCGCTGAGGCTGTCATGAAAAGAATCTGGCGAGACTACATCATCTCCTAAACATTTATCCAAAGGCGCTTCATTCCAGTCAACTGCTTTCCCTTCTCGTAAGTTCGCGTAGGCACGACACACAGACAAGTCCTGAAAAGAACAGTCCGTAGACCCTTCCTTTGGTGTAAAAGACAAAAATTTCTGAGCCAACAACTCGTCACCATCATTGCACGTCGTCACCAATCCCGACTCCGCATTCTGCTGGTTTTGCTCTGCAGCATCAGAAACAAAAAAAACACCTCCTAATGTGATCGCAACATGCCCCAAATGACAACATGATATATGAATGATTTGTTCTCCAATAAAGGAATGCAAGCAATGACTTTCCGATTAATGAAGTGGAACAGGTAGATGAAGCAATGTAAAAGTCAACAATTAAACAGAGAATCAATTACATAACTAATTATCCAACTAACTAGTTGCTGAGAAGGTGAGTACAGCTCTACGATGTGTCAGTTTCAATACCTGTACTGAGGCACTTGACGTTTCCCTTATACCAAAGTCTGCAGTTATCAACTGCTACGATGGCCTGTGCGTTCCACCTGCGGCTGCACCAGTCATTTGGAGCTGCGAAAATCCAAACGGTGTTGATGAATGAGACAATAAGCCAGCAGTCTGCAAGAATGGCGACCACCCAGGGCCCCCACTTGCTCATAAAACCGAGTCTGCTGATCCACTTGCCTAAACTCATGAACTCAGCAATTGAGAAATTGCCAAACATGTCTAAAATACGAGACATCATAATGCACAAGATGCCTGTTGTGCTCATGATGCAAATCATAATAATGAAGTTCACACCAATCAGCGAGATCGCCTGTTCGCCGCAGCGGTAGTTCTTGAAGAAACTCAAGCTTTTAATTAACAAATACAATACCAACGTCATTAGCGTACCAAATACTGCTACAGCTGTCAGCAAACGATAAAAGAAAGCTAAGCGCCACGAGTATCTCCGACGCATCCAGTTGAATCGAATCGACTGATAGCGCTTGCAACAAAAACATAAAAAGGGTGAACAACAACCCAGCGACTTGTCGCTAATTCCGCAGTACTTCACCTCCATTTTCTGTCTTTTTCAGTTTGCAACAACTCACAAACAAGCGACACATCTTCCTGGGGTTGCTGCTGCGGCTGCTGCGCCTTGAGCCGCAGTTAGTTCGGCAACACCATTGTAAGCGGGACGAGGAGAACGGGAAAACATGAATTTCCCCGAGATAATATATTGAAATCCGACAAAAGAGGAAGATGAGATGAGGAGGGGAACGGGTAACAACCGGGCGCCTCGGAAACCGATGAACCAATGGTGCCCCCTTAGCAGCGTCCGTGATCAAGTGTTGAAGCGCTTCGCGTCTGTCTGCATCCAGAAAGCTTGTAAATGAGTAAAGGGAGTAACTCTTCCATAATTAGAAAAAGGAGAATTCAAATAAATCAGGGGGAATTTCAGATTCCTCGAAAATGACCAGCACAGCCAGAGAAGGCACTCCGCCACCGGGCGTGTGCCGTGATACAAAAAGAGCCCCGTATTTTCGTCCTCTTTTGGGCTTTTTGATTGTTTTAATGCATAGAAGAAACGTGAATTCAATATTCCAATTTTGTATTTAATAGTGCCCTCTTTTTCAGGACAAACAGGCTGTTCTCAGCTTGCCTGGTGCATCGCGCTGTCTGCTTCTTCGATATTCGCTGTACGCATAAGGGAAGGAAAGACGGTATCTCCTACAGTCATCGAAACTAATTCAAAATTTTTATACGAGGTGATTACCTAAGTCTGTCTAAGTAGAAGAAGAAAGCTGGAAAGCTTTCAATATAGAGTAGCCCGACTACGGTACAACACCTGGATGAAGAAACTGTCTATGTGTAAGGCTGTTTATCAGGATTTTGAGATGTTTCAGTCACTAAGTCAGTTGTACTTCTCGAAAATTAGCTGACGAATAATCAAAAGTACTCTTGGGTAAATTGTTGCTCCGGGGCTCGCAGCCGAGCAAGCAAAAAGTTAAGCGGGGAATTACTCCCAAATTTGCATTCAGCATATCACTTAGCTTGAGCCTTCAGCACTGGGGATAAAGAACAACTTAGAAGAAACATCTCAGAAGTGCGCCTCTAATGATGAAGAATTTAGGGTCTAAGGTGTAGTAGGGTTTGGCTCCAACTTCGAACTGTAATGCCTCAAGAGATTGGCGGCTAGGGTTTCCACGAGGCCTCATTTGCTCATATCCTTCTTTGCCGCAGTATTGTTGCTATTGCAACGATTGAGTATAGCCGACGCATCAACTGCAGCAGCAGCTCTACTGACGCTGCAACATGTGCGGCTGCAACAACTTTATGCAAGTAGCAGCTTCCGCCCTCAAGCTCATGTCATCTGCACGTCCGGCCTCCAGTAGCAGATCTGAAACACAGCGTTGGAAATACCTAGTACGCCTTTAATGAAGCGTTGGCTAGCATATCTAAATCCAGAGATATTTTGTGTTTTTGCAGCTGTAACGGCGGACGCTGCTGTGTAGTGAGGCAAATGCCTGCAGTGTATGGAGGAGGTTGCATCCATCAAAGGCCATTAGCGACTCCATATGAAGTTATTTAGCAAACTTTAGTGCCTTCGCTGGGCCTTGCCCAGTGGTACTAGCCAATGTAACATGTTCTGTCGGCAATGCAACAAATTCAGGTGCCTAGGCATCTCACACATGTGTTGAGGCAGCCCATCTAGGCCTCTAGACAGGTGCGTCAGCTGTATAGGAAGATGTATAGTTAGCTGCATCAGGTGCCGATATAACACAGAAGAAAGGACGCACCTTCTAGCCCCAGTACAAAGCGTAGGGCCCACGTTGTGGCTTGCCGTTCAGCCTGGAGCAGCGGAGGAGGAGGAAAGGGTCTTCTCTACTCTTTAATTATACCTGACTCTCTGTTTATTGCTGGTTGTTGCCAGTTTCTGACTGAGGTTTAATGCAGCAAAGGGAGCAAATGCTTCTTTCTCCACAAAGTCAAATCCGCTTACCCCCTGGCTCCGCTCCCCGCAGCTCTGTTGCAGTATAAACTCGATGGTATACAAAGCCTGCATCGAGAACCGTCAAGCAGATAGACTCTCAGCTGAAGCAACACCGGCAACATCAGCTACAAAAGAAGCAGTAGAAGCGGCAAAACCCCTAGACCAGAAGCAGCAGTAAAAGCACCAGCAGCAGCAACAACAACGGAGGCAGAAACAACAACAACAACAGCAAGTTCGTTGAAGGTAAAGTAAAAGAAAACAAAAACGAAACCAACGGAAGTGCAACAATCAACAATATGCTTGTCTTTATATCCTGCATGCAGCCCCAAAGTCGGAGCAGCAGGCAGAAAGACAAACAGGCACAGTTCATAAACAAGGACATATCAGCGAAAGAAAAACCGGAAGAAAACAAGAACAGGTAAATGGAGGTAAAGCACAGAATGAAGAGGGCAAAGAAAACGTGTAGGAAACAAAGAAAAATAAAACAGCAAAATAGCGAAATAACAACAGAAACAAAGATAAGGAAGAGGGAAATAAAGTAAGAAAAAACAAGGAAACGTGTATTTAACCTCGAGAGCAGCACTGCAGGCGTCTCTGTATTCTTTGTCTGTTTCAACAACAAACTGCAGCCAACCGTCATGAGGTTCCTCTGTCTCCACTTCTTTGTTTTTAATTTGTTTCTCCCTCTGCTGCATGCACTGCAAGGAGCAGGAAAGGAAATGTGCTGCTGGCTGTATTCCAACAACACCTAGAACCTGAGCCATCACAGCCGTCAGAGAATTCTTCCTCTTCGTATTTTTGCTGCTGTTCCTTAGGCTCATGTTATTGCTGCTGCTATTGCTGCTGCTACCGCTGCAGACGATACAGATGCTGTTATTCGTTTTGCTGGTGCTGCTGCTGTTGTTGCTGCTGCTGACGTCTTCTAGCAGCGACGGGGTTTGCTAGTCAGATAAGTTTTTCCTTTTGTGCTTTTCTATGTTTCTTCCCTATCTTGCATTTGTTGGATACTAGAAGATAAACACACCTCAAACAACACTTCCCTTCGCCAGCGCAGGTGTGTATAGATCTCACACTGAAGGCGGAAGCTGAAGGCCAGCAGCCGCAGCAACTGAACTACCAGAGGGCGCAGCATCCCGTTATTTACATACTGCTGCTGTTGTTGCTGCTGCTGTAGCCCTCCATTTGTGGATACATCCAGCAGCAGGGGTAGCAGCTGAGACCAAATTGAGGACGAACAACGATGGGGTTACACTACACCTGATGATGCTGTTGCATATCTCATGTATTCAGCAGTCTAACAATGCAGGGTAAGAACTAGCGAGAGTGTACGACTATATGTACGTAAATGCATATAAATAGCTATATATAATGTTATGTTAACGACCCTGAGGTTGCATGCAGCGCCAAAAGGGCAGGTAGACTGACTCCAATGAAATGGTCGTTGTTAACAAGGGCTTCTCTTCCTGGTTCTGTTGCTGCTACTTTTGCAAGTAAATGAAGGGCATCTGGTGATTCTGTCCTCCACAAGACTCGGGTGTACATACACCCCACACCCACTACCTGTTTACACCATATGCTGAAGACGAAATGTACAATTGACTAAATTCCCTTTAATAGTATAAGCTACGATGCCGGCAGCAGTGGTAAAAATGATAGCCAGAAGGAAAAAGGGAAGAACAGGAGCAAAGAAGGACAGGGCATAAACAGAGGAGGCACACACATACACACACACACACACACACACACACACACACACACACACACACACACACCCACACACACACACACACACACACACACACACACACACACACACACACACACACACACACACACACACACACACACACACACACAGACAC
>CAJFCX010000831.1:0-10314 GCA_904066255.1 Eimeria sp. OTU-X | reverse complement strand
ACGGCGCTCGCCTTTGACGTGGTCGAGCTGACGTGGTCGAACTCCAGGAAGCCGAGAGCGAATGTGTTTCATCATGCTGGCCCACAGAGCCATCAGCCAGCATCAATGCGTTTGTTCGTCCAACTTGCTTTTATTTCGACCGAAGGTGTGTGCGATGCCGGTGACGCAAATGTGCTGCATGGACCCCACCAATACCGCCTCTGAGTTGCAGGCGGGCGACGTCGAATGCATATATCAGCGATTGGACGGATTGAGGCCCAGCACGTGGCGAGGCCCTTTCGCATACACGCACTGGGTTGTATTTTAGCCTCAATAGCAACGCTTGGCGCCGGATATTCGAGTGCGGACAAGGGTACTCGTTGCTTTGGCGTTCGTGTACAAAGGCAAAATGTGAAGGCTTTTGCTCCGTCATTTGCACAATCCAAGAGGCGGAGAATCAAGAAAGGTGACCGTGTTGTGTGTAGTGGTTCTCGCTATTATTAGCCGGAGACAGTACGTTTGTGGAGGAGGTGAGAGTATGGCTAATGGCTGTTGTTTCCAACCTTTTTGGTGCCCCAGACAGCAGTATAGAACTGCATATTCCAGCGCTGATAGGCGTTGAGGCGTACAATAACACTAGAGTCTTTGTTGGTAGGAATTGTTCTGTATTTTAGCCCGAGGAAGTACGTGTGGTTGGACATATGCGCGTGTGTGTCTGCAAAATGGTACCCGCCGTTGACGCTTTCGATGCTGCGAATGCCTGCTCCTTGCCGTGCAAACATTATGCTCCACATGGAGGCGAGCGGGTTTCGCATGTACGAATTGGCTTGTGTTTTTGCCTAAGGAAGTACGTTTGGTGTCGGAGATTCGAGTGCGAACAAGGCTACTCGTTGCTTTGACGTTCGTGCACAAAGGCAAAATGCAAGGAAGATGATCGCATCATTTGCAGAACTCAAGGGTAGCATTATCAGGCAAGGTGAGTGCGTTTTGTGTGTAGTGGTTTTCGCTGTTATTAGCCCGAGACAGTACGTTTGTGGAGGCGATGAGAGTGTGGCTAATGGTTGTTGTTTTCAATATTTTGGGTGCCCCAGACAACAGTATGGAAACGCATGTTCCAGCGCTTGTAAGCGTCGAGGAGAAGCGTAACACTAGAGTCTTCTGCTGGTACGAATTGGTGTGTGTTATAGCCCGAGGAAGTACGTTTGTTTGGGCATATGGGCGTGTGTGTGGGCGATGCTGCTCAGTGTTGACGCTTTCGAGGTCTGGGCAGGCGAATGCGAATGGCTGCTCCTTGGCGTGCAAACAGTATGCTCCACATGGAGGCGAGAGGGTCTCGCATGTACGAATTGGCTTGTGTTTTAGCCTAAGGAAATATGTTTGGTGTCGGAGATTCGAGTGCGAACAAGGCTACTCGTTGCTTTGACATTCGTGTACAAAAGCAAAATGTGAGGGTGCAGGCTACATCATTTGCACAACTCAAGGCTCGCATTATCAGGCAAGGTGAGTGCGTTTTGTGTGTAGTGGTTTTCGCTGTTATTAGCCCGAGACAGTACGTTTGTGGAGGCGATGAGAGTGTGGCTAATGGTTGTTGTTTTCAATGTTTTCGTTGCCCCAGACAGCAGTATAGAACTCTATGTTCCAGCGCTTGTAAGCGTCGAGGCACATAGTAACACTAGGGTCTTTTGCTGGTAGGCATTGGTCTGTATTTTAGCCCAAAGAAATACTTGTGGTGTCGCGGGTGCGAGTGTGCAGAATGGTGCGCGTGCGTTCCGGTTTCGAGCTGCAGCCACGCCCACAGGGTATGCAGATCTGTTGAGGCTTTTGGACAAACCAGGGCATCCAGAGTGCAGAGGTCTGTTTGTGTGAACTCAGCTGCGTGCTTTGTAGCCAAGGAAAAGAGGTGTGGCCCAAGCGGTATGCGGTTGCTCGGTGCTGCTTGGGGTTAGCCTATTGGATTCTCTTCAACTGCACTTGGGTCGTGTGCTGAGTAGACATTAAGGCCAAATATAAGGCAGTGCCGCTTCAAGCTCATTGATGTACCCAGGGTGGGTAATTGATATTCGCGCTGCCTGAGCTTTCTTCAGGTTAGCCTGACTCCCTCTGACTAGGGCAAGCCAACTCTACAATTGCCCGCCTAGACAGATGAGTTGACGCGGAGTTGACATTCAGTCATTGGTGTAATGCCGAGCAACAGCATGCGACCATCTTAGAATGCTATCACCTTAGAGCGTGGTTATCTGGTCCGTGCAGTGAGTATGTCCTGTCGCCCGGCTTTGCCCTTGTTTATGAAACCGACGCAGCGCGCTCGCCAGCATCAACTAACGCGCAAGGTGTTGCTACCTGCTTAACAAGACATCGAGAAGGCAATGGATATTTATTTCAATGGTTTGCGTAAAAACGACACAATTTTAACAGTTTGAGATTGCATGGTTAGCTACCTTAAGTATTCGCGTTCGACGTGGTACGATATAAATATCCTCAGTAAACGGTCAAGCCACCGGTTTGGCGATTAGGGTTTACGGTACGATCCAGTGTTTAAAGTTTGCATTTCACAGTTCAGGGTTTATGTTTAGGTTGAAGTATACACGGTTATCGCAGTTTTATCTTTTGCTGTTTAGCGTCTGAGTTTACTCTAAATCTCACGAAGGTGCTCTACCTAGTTGAGTTTTCAGGACTCTCGCCCGGATGCTGATCGTTGCCGAGTAGCAACTGTTCTGCTCATGTTGCTGTTGGCTCGCTGTTTCTGCCTTCCCGCATATTCCTGCAACTGCTAGTACTGCTGGTGTTTCAGCTAGTCCCGCTGTTTCTCTATTCAGTTCTGGAGGTACAACTGCAGCCGGTGGTGCTGCTGCCGGTTTCCCTGTTCGTGCCGTTTCCATTGCTGGTGCAGCTATTGTGTGTGTGCTACTTAGTTTTAGTGCTAGGTGCCTTGAATGTTGGGTTGGGACTTTAGGATGTAGGGTTTAGGCTTTAGGGATCCAGATTTTAGACGTCAGATTTTAGGGCTAGATTTAGGGCTTATTGTTTAGCGGTTGGAGATTTTTATGTTTTTATAGTGCTCTGTTTACTGCCATCTGCCTCTGGGTTGGGGGGCTAGGAATACGGTAAGGGCTCAGGATCATAGTGATTAGGACCCAACACTAAACCAGCAGAAGCGGCAACGCAGCAGCAGGATTGACTAGGGTATCCTTCACAGGTCTTTTCTATAGCAAAACGCTCAATTCGGGATGATCGTCAACGTTCTGCTGCCATGCACTACCCGAGGCATCGGCTTCTGCTGCTGTCTATGGACCAGCTGCAACAGACGCAACAGCAGCAGATGAGCCCAACACTCAGAGACATTCACAGGAACAACACATCAGTAGCAAGAAAATCTCGGGTCAATAGTCGGTGCAGCTGCCGCACCGACCACTGTTGACACTGGAAAGGTAGTCTGCATGGAGTCGCAACATGCTAGGCAGACACGTTAAACTGTGCTTGTTTGGAAGCGATAATATGCGATTCTGTACCTCAATTCCCATCAGCCAAACCAAAAGAAGCAGCAGCCGTAACAGCAGTGTAGCTACTTCTCCGAGTTCGAATGTGTATCCGTGTAGCTTCTATCAAGTTGGCGAGCTAGGTATCTAGCCTCTTGTTAAACCAGGCTGCAGCATCCAGCTGCTTACCTATACTGTGCACGAACAACAAGGTAAATGGCCATTCTGCTGGTGTTTTTGATTAGGTTACCGATGATGCAGCTGTCGGTGCGCTGTAACTGAAAAGCTGTGCCAGCAGCAGTGGGCTATGCATTCGGGATGACAACCACTCCTAGCCGGTACCAGTAGCGACGACAACGCAGGCAGCAGCAGCAGGAAAATCTGCAGCGGCATAGGCTTTGGATCACGATGCGCTTTGATAACGGAAACAACAGCAGAAACATATTTAATCCCTGTCGTCAGCCGGTCCCTCGTCTGGTCCTTCTGCGGGAGGTGCCCAGCTGAAGCCAAATGTTTGGTCCCTTGTTTTGTTTGGGCGCCGGCAGGCTGTTCCCTCGTGGTCTCTGTTAGTTTGTTGACCCATTTACCCCTTTGCTAAACCGTAACCTTCTTCATCTTCTCATATTTTAGTTTATTTGTTCGCTTGCTTCCGACATAGGCTTCGTGAGTTTTGTTGGCGTTCTAAGGTTGGTTGTGATAGCGCTTTGAATCCTCGCAGATATCTTTAGTCCACAGGTCTGCGGTCTCGACACTCTCACCTGTTACACGCTTTGCGTCAATTCAGCCGTCCAGCGTTTTAACTTTTCCACCATGAGCCCTGGCGCACCCTTCTATGCAGCTGCTGGTTAGTGTATGTGCAATGGATATGCAACAAATCCAGCTGTATTCTCCTTCGTTGCTTTTCTTCATTCCCGTCTTGGGTTCTCCAACAAACAAGAAAGCAAAACTTCTGTTCGCACTTTGGTGCTTTCTTCGAGGGCATCCACGGGCTGAAGCCGCCTGACATTGCTGATTACTGCAAACACCTATGCGGCTGCCACATTGAGGGCCTCGTTGAACACGCACGCGCTTCCCCTGTCAGCCTGAAGACTCTCTAATGTCTTCGTCTCATCTTTCGTCAAGCGTATAAATCAGTTTCGAAAATTCCCCTGGTCCTTACGTGTCTGTTTTACTTTGTCGCCTAATTCGTCATTTCTCCTCTGCCCTTCTCTTTTTCTGTGTGCTTATTCATCTTTATACTCCCATCTGTTCGTTAGTCCGATATTTTGGCCTATTGCTGTTGGTGGTACTCTGTCATTACCCTCCATCGCTTCCGTTACGTCCGCCTGTGGTTCTTCCGGATCTATTTCTGTTTGCTCGTTGTGGCTTTTACCTGTGTTTTCTTCCGTGTGTCTACATTCCTGCTTCCCTTACCCTACCACTTGCTGTCTGTGCTACTTTACCTATCTCCCTGATGTCTCTATTTCCCTCGCCGTGAGAGCGACATTTTGCGCTGGTTTCGCATCGTGAGGTTTGCGTACACGGGAAGTCTTCCTGCGGTGTCTGGTGTGCGTGCATGGCATTTTATTTTGTCCGCTTGAGACGATGAGGAGATGCCAGAAGCAGTGAATCGACAGGCAAGAAAAAAATCGAGATGAACGACGATGACGCAAACATATGTGACTCCTCTGAAATACTTCCGGTGATTGTTTCAAAACCATCTACCATGGCATGCCCCAGTTACGAAGCAGTTGAATTCAGAAACGGCCATCGGCTTCTCTAGTTGGTGGCCGCCCGTTTGCTTCTGTTAAACAGATGTCTGTTTACCCTTTTCTGTTCTCCCCTTTGCCTTTTATCTCCCCCACGGCGACATTGTTACCAGCAGGCTTCCCATTTTCGCTAGTTCGTTCGGGCGTTGCAGAATCATAGCAATTGATAACCACTTGAGCAACGCGACGACGCACACCGGAGACAGCTGCACCCCAGAAAGCATAGTTGTAGTGCTCTTCTACGTTGGTTCTCCGGTCTCGCACGGTCTCCCCAGAAATGTTTAGGCATTTTTGGCTGGATGTACTGCTGATAGTGCATTCGTTCCCATGCAATGGGGAGCCAAGCAGTTAATTGCCTCCCCAAGGTATGGCAGTCATGCCAATGTATCCAGGATGCACGAATCATGGAAAGGAAGGGGAATAGCTTTTAAGGGAACTCTCACCTTGCTTTTTCACTCGGCTGCAGTTCACGAAGGTCCTCCTGTGTTACGATTGCCGACTCCCGCCACAAAGATGCAGAAAATCCAAGGAGTCACACATTCTGCTAAACTGTTTCAGTGTCAAGTGTATGTTAGTAAATCCTGCTTCAATTTGGGGCAGTTATTATTTCACCAGACAGACGCACAGGAACCTATGCAACCGATCACCTGCCACGAGCTCCAAGAGCAGCCGGCTGCCCAGACGGTACCACCACACATGTTGACTTCAGTGTCACGATTTAGGGCAGGAATGTCTCTTATACGCAAGGAAACAATGTTATTATTTTCTGCCGAAGAACAGATAATGCCTTTGGGCTGTGAAGCCTACACCACCCACTGGCAGGGGACTGTAAGCCACTGCTGGATTGTGCATGTGCCACGAGCGGCCCGAGCTCTACACAGAGCACCCTTTCCAAATCTACATTGAAATTTTAGTGTTTCTGCTTTTAATCATATATTGAGAGCGATAATAGGTCCGTCTGACTTACGAAATGCATTGGTTCACGTTGCTTTTCGCTGCGTCCATGGCACTGCTTGCTGAGGCGACAGACACCGATCCGGCATTGGTTCTCATTGGTGCTCCTGTTACCACTTCCGAGGTTGTTCTACTGAGCAATGACCTTACCTCTTACCGGACAAATGCCAGGAGATCCCCTCTCCTGGCTGTTGCCCTTCTGGCTGCTACAGTCGCCACTGTGCTAGTGGTCCTTCGGTGTTTTGAGGCACTTCAATCCTACAAGGACTCGCGCATCTATCGAATGAACAAGCGGAGACTTGCGGAGGGAGTTTCAGGTTCATGCTCTGTAGGTTTTTTCCGGCACAAAGCATGGTTTTCACTTCGTACGAAAACCATGACACTGAAAGTTAGACACTAAACCCTAACAGGGTTTAGACCACCGGCACACACGGAATTACTATATTCCTGAGGTTAAGTGGGTGAACGATATGTTTGGGTGGAACACAGCAACTTTCTCTTATTGCGAGTGTATGCGAATACATTGGAACCACATTGGAACAACTACTGGGAGAACTGGAAGCTTCACTCACTCCGAGAGCCAATATGACCCAGGTGCTACGGGATAGTGTTTTGCAGCGCTATCAGGGCGCACGGCAAGCAAGTACATAGTTGTCTTCCGGCTTTTTCATGCTGTGAACTACATCCGCTAGAATACGTTCTTGTGGGAAATTTGTGTAGCGGCCATTGCCTCTCTCAATGTGTTTGTACCGCGTGATCTGACGGAAATTCAAAGTTGGAAAGCACGCCTAGCCAAAAGGTCAGTTTAGCCTTGTTATCGAATGAATTAGAGCTTTCCGCACCTCGATGGTACTGGGACCAACTGCATTGCTGTCAAATGTGTATGAATTCCCATGACTGCTTTTTGCCTAGCTCTGTATGCGCTGAAACGGGCTGAAACATGGCGCGCTCGTTGTGGCACAGTTTTTTGTTGATGCAGCGTGGCGTGCTGGTTTGACATCACAGAGGTGTGTGGTATATTGGGTGTTTACAAAAATGCAGTAGTCTTTGCACGGCACAGCCGACCCGCCCCTGTGGCACAGGCTGAGGAAGTACGAGTTGTACTCCTGCAGGCAACGGATGTCTCTAACCCGGATTGCGTCTACATACTAAGGGCTGTGCAAAGCACATCAGTGCAGCACAATCCTTCTTGAAGACACGCAGGGGATGCAGAAGCAATAGCCAGCCATCAACCTCGCTATGCTAGAACTGCGCTGTCGTTAGGAGCAACGCAGGGGTCTCTTTTGCTCTACACAATAAAGGCGAATTTTCACCTTGCTCGGTGCGTCAAGTCGGCTGCTGCCTGGTTGGTACCCCCAGGAGTTACGTGGTTTGATGAGCTAAAGACACCTGCGGCCTAGCGGGAAGTTTCTGCATTAAGATTGAGCGTCTCGGTCCTCTGCTTCCGAAGCAAGTGCTTCAGTGTTTTGCCCGATCGAGGAGGAGTTCTTGTAATATTTGCCTGTCTACATCCGGCGAGCCACAAAACTTTGTCTCTCTGTGTGCTAGAATGTGCTCTTCGATGCCTTCACTGGACATTTCTATCGCATCCGGTGGACGTTTCTGCGCGACACTTTGTTCAATACTCTGTACATTTGTGGCGTTGGCACCCTACAAGGATGTTTGCCAGCAATTAGTATGCTTACGACACTTCTATTCTCTACGGTTTTGTCAGTGTTACGATTCACGCTTGCTTGTGGCGGTTGGGCGACAATCTACTTCGGCTCGCGAAGGAGGTTCATCAGTGCAACTGGCAGCTGCCTACCTTGTGTGACCATCGGGGCATTCACTTGCAAAGGAAGCTTACTGTGTGTCCTGTCGGCTTCTTGCGGTGGCCTCCATCCCGTCCTCTGCAAAAGCAGCACGACAGCGCTTGAATGCACATAGTGGATTAGCCAGCCGGGCGTTCTTGCTAAATTTAGCGTAAGGCACTTGTATATTAGGAGTTCTGCCGTTGGTTACTGTTGCTGCGGTGAGGCGGCAGCCAGTGGACATTGGCTCTGCATTGGCTCTAAGTGGTGCCCGAGATCTTACCATTTTTGAAAAGTATGTCCAGCAGCGGTTTTGCCACGCTTGAATACAAAAGGTGCTGGTGGTTCTCAAGAAGCATGTGAAAACGGCTGCAAAAGCAAACATACGCGTGGTTATGACGGAGGCTGGTCCTCAGCATGCGGTTATGCATTCGCATTTTAGTGTGCTTGTCGTGACTGGGTGGTAGTAGCGTATTCGTGCAGAGCCTAGGCGTCCGGTCGGGCGTTGGATTTCGCTGGTTCTGGTGGTGCAATAAAGGTGGCGCCTGATATAAGCAGGTTTATCCCACAGCTAAGGTTACCGACACTGCTTTGATTCAGGAGACGGTGCGTTGCGAGCAGAGTAGCTGTGGAGGCGTTTGTCGGCCCATGTAAGTGTGTGCTGAGCATGATAACCACGGCATTCCTGGTTTTTGCACTTGGATGCAAACGACTGCTTTGATAGCAGTTCTTTTAGCATGTGCATGCACATCAAGACCATTGCTTCGGGTTTTTATTTGGGTAGGGCTGGGGGATTTGGGCTGGCTGGATTAAACTGTCTGCCCGCACGCCTAATCCACGATGCTTTTGTGTAATAGTGTATAACCTCAGAGGCTAATGCCCTATTTGCAACAAATCTTGAGTTCACACGCCTTTCCAGCAACTATCTTCTACCGCATTAATCTGCGTTTGCACCACTAACGGGAGCACAAGTGTGGTGTATAAATGTTGGCTTGAGGATACAGCGACGTATTTAGCATAGTGGCCGTGCTAAGCTCGTTGTCGTGCATCAAGATGATACGAGGGTTGCCATTGGCGTCTGTAGCTAGCGTGAGCCTGCGTATTAAGGATATTCTACTGGTGGTGGAATCGGGCTGCGCTTGAGATGTGCCAGGATTCCACGGCGTGTCGACATGCCTACTGCCATTGTATGACTTATTGGTAGGACTAGCGGGCTGCTGATGGGCACTGATTAAGCCAGGATTTCATGCTGTTTTAGAATATGTGGCACTGGATTGACTTTTGTACCTTGTTTTTGGTTTGTTTTGGAACCAGGAGCCGGTGCGTTAGTGCCACAACGTCTCCATAAATCATTGAGAAGGTGTGTATACTCGTTTTCATGTTCGTTATTTCTGCTTAGAATGGCGGCCTTCATTTCATTGTAAGCATATGTGAAGTGAGAGAGCTATGGGTAGCGTATGGCTTGACAGTGACGCATGCGTTGGGACGACGGATTTGCGTAGTAACTACGCTTTTTGCAGGTGGCTCCTTTGCAGCACCCACCGGTCCAGCAACTAGCGTATGCGATGCCAATTTGACTTTTCTAGCAAGCGCGGTCCAAACGACGGTGCTGCTGAAATGGTGGCTGGACGATGCAAGCGTGTGCTTCTCATTGCGGCCTCGCAGAGCTTGGTGTTTCGCAGTTGTATATTACGGGGTGTGCTGTTGGGTCTTACTCCTAGCATAGGCAGGAGGACTAAGGACCCTCAGTGGGGCTCATGATTGCGTAGTGTGTGGGAATGTGTGAGAATTTCACTCTCTACTCGTACAACAAATTCCCAAGGGCTTTGTGTATCGTCGTTTGGAACCAGCATCTGCTGATGATTTGCTATAACCCTCTAAACCTGGGCAAGGGCATAAAAATGCCCGTTTAGGGCATCCGCATGTAATTAGCATGGTGATCTGCAGTGCTGCATGCAGACAGCTGCTCAGTGAGCAGCCACTGGCAACGTACATTTGCAGATTATGGACATTGGCTGTGTATTGGACCTTTGCAGTGCCAGAGCTGCATAAAGATGATGCTCTCCCTGCACTTGTTTGTCCATATCCTTGGGTTTAATAGATCATTTTGATTCTGTAGAAAGTGAGATCCAAAGCACGTGGCTGCATCATTGTTGCCTTGCACGTGGGCTGTGCGTTTTGCGTGCGTGCCGGCGGTGCTGAACCTGGTGTACTGGGCTTGGATGCAAGGAGAAATGCTGTTGGTGATAAATGCTGGTGCGTGCCTGGATACTCATCACATCGGCTAGGTCTTTAGTTTCAGTATTGGGAGAGATCCTGGTTTCACCCGCCATCCTAGGAACTCTGCAGAAATGCTCGCCTGCAGTT
>CAJFCX010000830.1:0-10315 GCA_904066255.1 Eimeria sp. OTU-X | reverse complement strand
GTAGTGCTATGGTGCTCAGCGTATTTCCGCAGGGGAGGAATCTAAAGGGGACCTCCTCGCCCGCTTACCACTATGAATTCGAAGCAAATCGACGGCATCCATGCACCGGAAAAGAGATAAAATCGACCACAAAAAGTCGGATTTGAGCACAACTTATCGTTGTCCTCCTGCAGCATTTTCAGACGTCCACACTCTGAACGAAGACGCGCAAACGCCACTTCCCCAAAGAACGTCTCTTAAAAGGGAGGTTGCAAGACGAGGTCACAAGCACATGCAGGCTATAAACGCCTAGCGTGAAGCTGCGGGCAGCGAGCAGCAATGTACAAATCACCATATATCTGAGACTATGGGGGCGGGAACGAAGCGAGGTGCAAACAAACCGCATGCACTCAACGCATAGCCTCCTCTCCGACAGTGTTCAGTTTTTTTGAACAAAGCATCACCAACCTATTGTGAACCAATAGCGCTATTCGGCTAATTCAATCTCTGTTCACATCTCCACAGAATTCGACTTCGCTTCCGAACGAAATACACCTGAACAGCAATGCTTGCTGACAGCAATTCTACACCACAGGCAACCATTGTCTCCGCACAGTGAGCGTGAACTAAAGGTTTCGCATGGTGCACTGATGGGCGAGCCTGAGGCGCCCTGTTAGAAAATCTGCAGCTATTCGTAGACTACCGGTCCCCGTTGTATACAACAAAGGTACCGTGAATTATCCACTTGTCTCCTGAAGTGCTACATTCAACCTAGCGTCCACCAATCGGCATACAGGCTATTCATGCCTTAATCGAAATATGACGATTGTGCGAATTGCTTCGCTCCCCCATGGGAGGCGCAGTCTCTAGCATCCATCCCTCCAAACGTACACTGCAACGCATGATGTTTCCACAGTCCAACGGGTCACTAATCCTCCACTGGAGCAAACAATCCTTCCAAAAGTGCACCACCTCTGAAGAAACACTGAGTAAGCGATTAGATCTCAATAAATCGAAGACGAGCAGTATTACTCCATATGATTAAAAGCAACTGCCAAATCCACAGGCTGAGGCGAGACAAGAGGGCACGCTTGTCCCTGCGCACCACTCAGGAAGTACGCCTTTTTTCACCTAGCTGCGGGACTTGTAGGACAATGGTTTGGTGCCTGTTTCCGCAGGGGAAGATAATGTGGATATGCTAGTTTGCGCACGATAACTACTGCGGTGGCGACCTAGTACAGCCAAAGGCGGCCAGATAAGCACTTATTCGAAGACAACCTGAACCATATCCATTGCCCCCTGCCAACAGGTTGCAGTGATAGACCTAGCGACTATAGAATCCCCCTGTTCAGAAACCCACAGACTGTCGCGGAGCATGCGTGTACCAAAGCATATTCGTACCATTCGGGAAACCGATGTTCTTTGCGGATATCGTTAGCCCCTTGGGCGTTTCGTTTTACGTGTAAACACGCACTGGGGGCTCGAAATCGAACCAATTGCCGCCGGGTGAAAAGCAGTGGGGGACTCAAGTGCAAAGGTGTAGTGGACGGTACTCAAAAGCCAATCCGAAGCAATTCCATACGAACCCGCCTATCCATACCACCTTAAAGTCGATTCAGGAACTTACAGCCTGAATAGCAAAGAGCGGAATGTATGTCCAACAAACCAAATCCCCGCATCAACACAAGACACAGGAAAAGTATGGTGCAATATAGACGTGCTAACCGTACTATTCAAAGCTTCAACAGGCACCATCTTCCAGCATTGCCACGCCTGTAGGCATCAACGGCTTTGCAAACTAAAAGGAAACAAGTGGGAACACAAGCAATTACAAGCGCAAATCCGTCCCTCAGAGAGTATCTAATTTTTATAATGCCCAACGCTCACGTGCATGGTGGATCGGTTGGCGTGTAAAATCAACGAAACCAACAACTTCACAAATCTCTATAGAACGGTAACTAATGCAAAGGAAGCCTACTGTAGCCGTGCACTGTAAAGTGCTCAAAAAAGAGCAGACACCTGCTCGAACACAACATCCCAGATATATCCTCAGTCTATTTTCAAACTCCCAGCGTAAACGACAAACCAGGGCGGGCCTAGCTACCAACACAACCACTATTAACAACACAAACCACACTCAGACCAAACGGAAAAAAATGTATGTACCACCCCGAGCACGGGTCTCCTTGAAGCAATGCCAAATGCCACAAATTACACTGGGGACAGGGGGCCAAAGTGCACACTAACCTGATATACTGAACGCATTGTCTCCCCCCTGACAGTGTCCAATATTCGTGAACAAAACGTCTAAAACCTAAATTGAACCTATAGCGGTATACTACCAGTAACCCATCTGCTCACATCGGCACAGAATTCGACTTCGCTTTCGAAGGAAATAAAGCTGAACAAGAATGCTTGTTGACAGTCATTCTACACCACAAGCAACACTTGAGGCAGCACAGTGCTCGTGCACTAAAGGTTTCTTACCGTGCACTGAGGGGCGAGCCTGCGCTTTACTGTTAGAAAGGCTGCAGATATTCCTATCATGCCCGTACCCGTTGCATACAACACAGGTACAGTGAATTATCCACTTGTTTCCTAAAGTGGAAGTTTGTCTCCAACGCCCACCAACCGGCATATAGCCTACCCATACATTGATCGAATCATCACGATTGTGGAAAGTACTTCGCTCCCACATGCGTCGCGCAGCGCTAGCCTCCATCCGTCGAGGAATGCACTGCAACAGAGGACTCATCCTCACTAAAACGGATCACTAGGTCAGTACCCGACAGAACCATGACTCTACCAACCCATCGCGTTTAATGAAAACTGAGTATGTCACACAATTAGACCTGAACAAATGGGAGACACGCAGTATTGCTTCGCATGATTAAAACTAACTGCCAAATCCACAGGCTGAGGCGAAGCGAGATTGCACGCTTGCGCCTTTGCACCACTCAGCACGTAAGCCTTTTCTCACTTAGCTGCGAGGCGTGTAGCGCTATGGCTCTCAGCGTATTTCCGTCAGTGGACATATCTACTCAAATTTACAGATTGAGCCGTGGCATGCGTGTACCCAAGCACAGATGTACCATTCGACGAACCGGTGTTCTTTGCGATTACTGTACGTCTGCTAGAGCTTTCTTATTGTTTGTGCGCATGCAGTGGCGGGCTCGAAATAGAACCCGTCGATGCCCGGCGAAAACCAATGAGGGCATTAAGCGCACAGATGCAGAGAACGGTACTAAAATGGCGATCAGAAGCAATTCCATACGAAATGGGCTTTCAGTACCAACTTAAAGTCGATTCAGGAACTTACAGCCTGAATGCCAAAGTGCAGTAGGCATGTCCACAAAAACCAAGTCCTCGCATCAGCACAGTAGAAAGGAAAAGCACTGCGCATTCACAAATTGCTAGCCATACTATCCTTAGCTGCAGAGATGAGCAGGCATCAATTCATCAAGGGCAATGAATGCTAAAATGGAGCAGGCTGAAGCGTAACCAATTACAAGCAACGCACAACGTTCTCTCAAACAGTATCCAATTTTCTTAATAAGAAAAGCCCACGCGCATGATACCCATGTACCCGTATACAATCAACGAAAACAATGACTTCCAAAATCTCCATAGAATTCACCTTCACTACCAAAACACAACAGTATGAACAAGATTGCTTGGTAGCCTCGATCCTGCACTACTTTCAGAACCCATCGTGACAATGTGCGCTTATGCACAGGGCAGCTTAGCGTGCACGGGGTCGTCATTTTGCAGCTCATTGGAAGGATGAATGTAGCTAGTGTTCTCAACTCCGCACTTCCTGCAGGGCACATGTATTCGTCGAATCCTTCAGTTCAGCCCTAGAATGTCCACTAATTCCCAATGCAAACAGAACCATATATCCAATACCCAGTGCTTAAACGAGCTACCAAACTGTCCACTATGCGATTGTGCCAATGCGAAGCAGACTTTCCATCCTGAAGCTGGGCATGTCGTGCAGCACAACGAACGACTGTGGCACCTGCAGGCCAAGCGATACATTAAAAGAATCGTTCCCTTCGATAAGGCAGCACTCTTATTATCTGACTATTGTTTACGTTTAGGGAGATGAGCAGTATCGCTGCCCATAATAAAAGGGGTCGGCCAACCACAGAAGGCTAGTCCAGTTACAAGTGCAGGCAAGCATACCAACTGCATTCAGCAGATCCATATTACACGACAAACAATGCTCGACGTCTCCTAAGGAATCTGCTAACGCTTTCATGTGTTCGGAGTAGGCTACGGGCTGGCCACGCAATACGCAGGTCGCTGACGACCTAACGAAGGCTCAGAGTAGACGATACCCAACGCAGGCCACACAGAGCTTAACAAACGAAAGGAGACCTGTAAAATGCACCGTAAACAATCCTAGAACGTACAGCCTAAGGCGAACAGTGTCACCTACCTCTTCACTACAACAATGCGGGCCGGGCGGAAACGAACGGTTCAAGCTCACCACCATGAAAACGCCCAGATCGTTGTCTTTGACGCTAGAATATTTGGCTTATCGCGGTACCACACACTCCACAAATGCTCCTATGTCCATCAATAAAAAAAAGACAAATGCGATGTGAAAGACGCGTGCTAACAGGAATTGCAGCTAGGACTTACGTGCTTAAGAAGAGAGCAACCTGAGCTATAAAGATGGCCAGCCGTGAAATCTTCCGCTGGCAGCCATTCGCAGCGGCAGCGTACCCTGCGTAAATCAGGGTAGATAGTTTCAAGCGTGCCGGTAGCATGCATCGCATTGGATATACTGTTCAAAAGTGCATGCATCAAAGGCCATGCGCTCTAAGCGAAAGCAGGTTGAAACCTGACCAGTTGCAAACAGCGCACACTGTTCATGCAGACAGTATCAAACTCATTATTCGAAACAGCCCTCGCATGATGCAGACGTTGCCGTATACAATCGACCAAAACAACCACGTCTCAAAGCTCCATCGTATCCAGCTTCTCTTCCAAAGCACAACATTACAAACCAGAATGCTGGTCAGTCTCGATCCTGCACTACCTGCGCAACCTGTCCCACCACTGTGCACGTGTATTTAGGGCGGTTTACGCTCGTCGGGATCGCCACCGTCCAGCTCATGGGATGGTTGAATACGCCTATTGGGCGCAACTTCGCACGTCCTGCAAGTCGCAAATAATTGATGAATCATTGATATCGCCCCTGAAATGCTGTCTGACACCCAGCGAGCACACAACTATATATCCAATACCACAACTTAAATCACCTATCCAACTGCCCAACATGCTTTTGCTCCAATGCTAAGCAGATTTGCCAACCTGGAACTGGACACCTTGCGCAACACAACGAACCTGGCTTCCACCTGGTATTTCAAAACAACCATATTGTCTGCCGACACAAAATCCATATTATCTGGGGATTTCGTAAGGTTATTGAGATGCGCAGTATGGCTGCCAACAATAGAAAGAGTCGCCAAACATCAGAAACCGTAGGCCAACTAGAACTGTACGCAAACATACCAGCGCCGTGCATGCAGCATGTCCATATTCCACGACAAAAAAAACGGCTTGTCTCCAAACGAACCTGCTAACGCTTTGATGTGTTCGGAGTTGAACACGGGATGGCCGCGCAATACGTAGCTCGCCTCCGAATTAACGCAGGCTCAGAGTAGACGATAACCGACGCAGACCACACAGTGCTTAACAAACGAAAGGAGATATGTACGGTAATACAATGCAATCAACAAGTTACGACCCTACATTTCCGTGATGCTTTGGCATCGATTCACGAACGCACCGTCTTAATGGCAAAGCGCAACATGCCTCTTCGCCGGAGCAGCGTGGGCAATAAAGACAAGATATATATACATACCACAACAAATGCATTTAGCGCGTTACCTGAGAGTATGCATCGGCCACGGCATTACACATACACCCACATAAAAGAGGCTATGAATGCGAAGAAGAAGGGTGTTGAATATTTAACAGGTGTACGCAACAAATAAGGGCGCTCAAAGCAGTATCCAGTTTTCATGGACCAAAAATATCTAACGTGCCGTGCTGCTCCGTGCTGCTGTAGCTGTCTCCTGGTTTCCACGGAAAAGCATAATTCAAACAGCTTCCTTCACCAGACACAATTTTGAGACACTGCTGGGACTACACCCGACCAGTACTTAAGACTATTTACCTGGATCAGTGGCGACAGCTTGCAGCTGATTAGTAGGAAGGCTGGAGCTATTCCACGAGAAGTCTCACAAGTTGCATCGCACAATAACACAGTGAATTATCCATGTCCTCTGAAATGCCCGCCTACGCCCAGTGTACAAACACCGATATAACGGATACCCAAATGCTTGTCCAATGGTATGCGCAGTCGCCAGACTTCTGTTGCCCTGGCCGTTTAGCGCCGCTTACCACTGGCATGCAAGCCGACCGAACAATGCCTCCCGAAAGCCGCGTAGTCAGACAGACAGCTGCGCATTCCACACACGTAGCAAAGACCGGGAGGCATGTAGTGTTCCTACACAAGACCAGAAGCACTTGCCAAACTCACTGCCTGGGGCAACACATTGGTGCACCGAAGCACACATGCATCGTTCAGCAGGCCTGCCATAGGTAGAAAGCGGCGCTAGCCTACTCCCAATTACGTAGCAGGCGAAGCCAAGCAGTGGCTACAGTCAAACAACACCACGTCTCACAAGTAGTTCGAAGGAGACAACGCCCCAATTGTCTCGGGTTTTTGTGACGCAAACGCGCAGCGCTCAGCAAACCGCCTGCTCAAGGGTAATATGAATTATGCAGTGTATCCATAAACACCCAGTTTGAGTATCAGTATACTCTCAGTACAACTTTGCGCTTATTAGTGAGCATCGCGGACAGACAGAGACCGGGGAGTCAGCAGAGAGTAGTGGAAAGTGGTGAGAAGCAGACACATACGATCCAACCCCGTATTTTATGAAGACACTTCGCGGCTAATGGTTTTACCAAGTTAGATTCGATAAGCGGTGACCACCAGGCAGCCACTGCACGTTGCCACACAGACAAAATGCCCACGCTAAATAAACCCCAGTGGGAGCATTTACTCGCCTGCGGACATCTCTGCTTGGATGAGCTGTGCATATACCAGGAACGCTTGTGTGAATTACGGTTAGTAGGCAAGGGACAGCGTGAGACCAGAGAAGACACTATTCTAATAAACTAGGAGGTCTAGGTACGTGCTGCAGCTGCTTTCATGAATGGCGCAGCTACTGTATCATCCGAAGAATACCCAAAGAACCCACATAACAGGAGCAGTTTTCAAGCAAACTTCTGCAATACCTAAACTGAAAAACAAGGCTGTTGTGTGCCACAATCCTCCATTGAATACAGAACCCACGACATTAAACATTGCACGATGTCCAGGACGCACCGTGTCACCAGTTTGCATGCCACTGGGGGCAATATGGCTAGTTCTCCTGATTCTGCAGTCCCTTGGTGAGAAAGTCGTATATCACACCCTTCATTTGGCCGCGTGCACGGACAGCTATATGCCAAAGGCACTGTAGGTATTTGCAGCTCAGAGAGTACTTCAGAATACGGTAAGCGGCCCTTAACGTTCAAGTTCCGTTGTCCCTCTCGCATGCCAGTTGTGTGCTGTAGTAAACACCATGAGCGAATGCATGCGGGCAAGCGCGCCTGGCATTGCCGCGGAAGCCCTGCTTAATACTTGCGAAAACTGTTGTGGGCTACAATGTCGGAACATCTATCTAAGAACACTGAACAAACCCACATTCTGAATCTAGTCAACAGTATGCGCAAGCACACCTCCCGGCCTCATCATGTCTAGCAGTTTGTTAGGGTGTCCCTACGCTATTCCCTCTTCCCTATCAACCCAACTCATGCAGTCGTCGGATCTCTGATGCAAATTAACGTGGACGCGACGGCCTTCAGCAGGCATGCTGACAATGCTGCCGCCTTTCTTCGCAGCGGGCCAGTGGAACGCTAGAGCGGCTCCCAACACAGACAGACGTACGCACGTGCACAGCCTAAGAAAACGGCAAGCATTGAGTGGTTGCCAATAACGGTTTGACTAACTGGCAGCTCCACCAGAATTGGGGTTGGGAAGCCTGCCCAGCAAGCAAGTCTTTGAAGCTGCACGGCTGCGTACTCCCTAAATGTACAACAACAAGCTACCTTACACCCATATGAACGAACGGACTTTACTAATACCAAAAAGTTTTTATTGCAAGGTAAGGTTTAGCGTGTACTCTCGAATGAAACTTTGTGCTCCACCGTTAGTCTCTTTCCTCCAACATTCCTCTTACATAATACTGTACGGACCATTACAACCTCCAGGCAAAGAACTGTCCACGATTCATATAGACAACTAGTGGCTTCTCTAACGATTTCCATATGGTGAGTTACACTGAGTGAGGGTTCTTCGGTAAATAAGTTTCTTGCCACTGTAGAGAGCAAAGTCGTACTCTAACGTGCCAAACAAACATTTTTCTCGGCGAGGTGCGTTGTTCTTCTGCCATGTACAACCGTTCTCCACGCACCCCCAAAGGAATGTTTTTCTTTACCTCATCTGAACACCAGAGGAGCTGTATGCGTCGAGTCACCGGGAAACTTCATGGCTAGCAGCATCCTCGTCCAGGTGTAACTACAAAATACGTACTGCCCCTCATGCCCTACGAGTTATAAGCTTGCGTACCTCTCAAGCCAATGACATCAGTAAATGCGCATAGTCCATAAGAATCCGCATATAGCTACTCGTCACTAATTCTTCAAAAGCAGCCAACACGGAACGGGCAACGCACCCACCATTCTTCAAAATAATTATTAGTTGTATTGGCAGCCACAGGAGAGTATATTACGGCGTAGTCGCTTATGTTATATTTGGACAATCAAGTGCAATGGACAGCCTAAACGGCGTGCTCACAACGGCATCGTAAAGGGCACACTAATTTTACGGGAGGAAATGCTGCGTCGACGCGTTAGGATAGTCTGCGTATTTTCCTACTCTCTATAAGCAAGCCGCGGCGAAGCGAAGATGAGGCAGGTTCAAACCTCAGGCGTTCGTTGGCCGTATGCAAGGAAAGAGACAACTGCTGTTCAATCCAGTGGAGTGCACTGTAGGTGGAGCAAGCCGAACCACGAATAAGATGGAAACATATAGACGGATTCAGCGGACACGCTGGCCCATTCCCAGTGTTGCTGGCATTTCCTAGATCCAATTCAGCACAACATGCCCCGTCTGGACAGTGGACCTAGAAGAGCCATAAACAGATACAATGCACGCAACTCTTTTGTCCACCTGAAACTGTCCCTCCTATTGCCATGAGCAAACGGGACCGTAACTGTGGCCCGTAAGTGTGCCTTTCAAGACCCTAGCTTAGCCTTGCTCAACGACGGAACCCCCAGGAGAGTTGGAAATGAAAGCACTCACCAACCATGCAGAACATTGTTAAATATAATCCAAGGTTGTGACGTGTGACTGGTGCCCGATCGGACGGATCCTTCACAACTGCCTCTTCACGTTCCTCACAATTTCTAACATAGCCCAAAGTACCAAGGTGCAGACAAGCGTAGATAGCAAAAACCCACAAGACGCCAGTCTTACGGCCTGTGGCAGGGGTGCGCAAAGCTCGAAATCGGAAGGCACCTCCCAGAACCATAATTGCATGACACAGCAGTATGTAAAGAACTTCAAGAATTACATTCGACAGACTAGATTGGCGACTACAGTGCATTTGCTCTTCGTTATCGGCTGCACATCAAGCACGGGGGGAGAGCCTTCACCAACTGTGTTGGTTTTACTATCGAGTTGCTTCACAGCTGCTTTGTGGGACACACCATCTGCTCCCAACACGCACAGGCGCAGACCGGTGAACCCCGTAGCAACTGTAACAGAATGGCAAACAAAGAGGGGTTGCCAATGACCGGCATCGGAGCTCGCCGCTCCACCGAGAATTCGCTTGGGAATAGTAAGCCTACGCAACAAGCAAGGCTTCGAATCTATACAGCTGCGTACTCCCTAAATGCGCACGCACGAGAAACAGTAAAATAATACCGATGAACGGACCCTACGCTGGTTACCCCGCCGAATAACTAGTGCCAACAAACCTCTAATCCCATCGAGTTTCGCAGAAGGCATATCGTATGACGCAGCAGTATGTAAAGAACTTCAAGAATTACATTCGACAGACTGGATTGGCGACAGCAGTACATTTGCTCTTCGTTATCGGCTGCACATCAAGCACGGGGGGAGAGCCTTCACCAACTGTGTTGGTTTTACTATCGAGTTGCTTCACAGCTGCTTTGTGAGACACACCATCTGCTCCCAACACGCACA
>CAJFCX010000829.1:0-10320 GCA_904066255.1 Eimeria sp. OTU-X | reverse complement strand
GTACTGCATGCTGCGAGACAGCTGACTGTTTGCAGTTCCATTAGTTATTTGCATACATCAATTCATCTTTTTTTTTTTATGATTATTCCCTTTTGCCGCTAATTCTCCTTCTTTGCAGTCGTATCCTGGCCTGCTCCATACAAGTATTTCTTGCGCTGTTTCAGCATGTGTCCATACAGCTGAACGCTGCCTGGCACATATAACCCGAGAAGAATAAGATATGCCCAGTATAAACTCATTTCAAAGTTCAATTTATTCGGCATCGGGGAAGGATAATGCGAAAATATGGCTGAGTCCCTCAGAGTAGACAGACTGGACCACATGCATACAACTTCGCTAGTAATGCCGATAGGGTACAAGACCGTAAAACCTGAAAAGCAAAAGAAAATAATATAAAAAAATAAAGAAGCAAAAAAAAATCGACAAAGAAAACAAGACTTTCCTTCTGTAGCTACCTGAGACATCTAGGCTGAACCTTGGTGCTAGGTACACCCGGAAACCAACATGCAACAGCTGCAGCAGCAGCACGCAGCAAGCAGCAGCAGAAAGGTAATCTAGGCAAAGATGAGTGACGCCCTACCAGAGTAGCGCAGCCACTTGAGCAGCACGGGAACCTCCCTAGGCGCCGCATCTTTCCTCATTACATCAGCAAGTTGCAGCATTTGTTGCACTGCGAAGAAAGGGAACCTGTAGATTATTCGTACACAATTCGCAAGACTCTTTATAGTTGTACAATACAAACAAGAAGGCAGAAAGAATAGAGCAACAAATGGAGCCGTCTGCTGCAGCACAATGTGTAGAAGAGCTAACAAAGAACGTACCGCAGCAGCTCCGCACAACTCCATGCGGCTATGCAGGTCAAGAGGGCCACTGGGTGTCGCGATGCGGGAACTGACGGGAACAGAAGCCAAACAAGCTGCAAACGAGAGAAGACCTGCATGACAGTTGTCATTACGTTGCTTCGTACTAGGCCTGCAGACACACCAGGGGCATTCAACAAGGTAGAAGTTATTCATATACAGGGAACACGAACTGAAATGGGGAAAAGAGGAGAAACAAATATTCTTTGTGCATGCAGGTCTGCATCCAGTGCCGCTTATCCTCTCTGTGTTTGAAATGCAGCATGCCATTATGCGTCAGTTCAGACTTGCTGCTGCTAGTTATCTTTCTTTGTGCCGTCGGAATTAACAGCAACGATGCAACACGCACCTAACATAGAATGTAGGACCTCCAGCACTGCCAGACTCTGGGCAAAGAACAGGGGGCCCTCAAGCTCAGGCCAGGCAGAGACGTAGAGGGCCTCTGGAAGCCGGAGGTTGATTAGGTGCTTCGTTTCGACACAAAAGACCTTAGCCCATGCATAAGTACACAAGATGTTGAATGCCAACATGTACACACAGCTGAGCGTTGTGTTCTGCGAGGACCTAGATGGGCGGCTGCCCGAGGTTCCGTCCGCATTTTTGTTGCTAGCAGCTTCAACTTGCATCATTTCCTCTTCTCCAATTCAAATACAATCAAACGAGGAAAACAGAAAACAGCTTGCCGCCAAAAGAGCTGCGAACGAACGTCTGCTGTTCGTCCGTTCGCGAAACCCGCAATGCAGCGTGCGCGGTGTGGGCACCCTAAGACACCTTCGACCCCCTTTTCGAACTGAATTTCATCAATAAATAAAAACTAAAGTAGAAAACATTCACCAAGACAAAGTGTGCCCAGCCAAAGGAGAATCCATGCGCATGCCGGCCCTATTCACGACGTCTGCGTTTACGCTTCGGCGGCGGCAGCCGTCTCAGCAAGACGTTTCTGCTTTCTTTTTAGAGATTCTTAAGCAGAATTGCGTTTAAATGATATATTGAGACACGTAATTCGCTTTTAAAAAATCATGCTATCCTTATAAAGAGCGGAAGATGCCAGAAACGCGGCTTGAATACTACTACCAACCACTCCTTTGTACGGTGGCGGAACCATCACCTGCCCCGCCAGCTTCTTCAGTAGAGGGTAACGAGTAATACCTCTTCTGCACGGTGTTTTCTTAGTTGCAAACACTATTCATTATCAAATTGCTGGCATTTTCTATGCAGGTTTCTCGTGGCCGTTGCAACTGCGAGCGGGCGCCCCGTTCGTTCGTGTTTCCTTGGGACTTTTTGCATATCGACCGCTCCACCACCATCTTCTTAGGCCCTTAAACTCCTTAGACAGCTATGTGCTTCTTAAGTATTTTTTGACATGCACAAATCCGCCGTTCACACCCCAGGGACCTCCCAAGAGCTGCTCATACTGCACCGCGCATATTCAAATTTACTCAACTGCGCATGCAATTCGCTCGCGAGAGAAAAACGCCACACCAGAACGGACCTTTCAGTCGCTTAACAAGACGCCTCTAGCCAGCTTGTCAATGTCATACCCAAGCCTTGAGGAGAGGCAGCTTCCGGAGGACACGAAAGCCCCGTCGCTCTCCCCAGGCGAAACTCCAACACCCGCAGCACAGCCAGCAGCCAACTCTGCAGCATATGAATCAGCACCTACTCCAACTAGCTCTGCCGCAGCGTGCACAGCAACCATCCATGCAGCAGACGCAACAAAATGCACAGCAACAATCCATGCACCAGACGCTGCAGAATGCACAGCAACGATCCATGCACCAGACGCAGCAGAATGCCCAGCAACAATCCGTGCAACAGATGCAGCAGCATGCAAAGCAACACGCTGCTCTGCACCATGCACGGCAGCAGGCACTGCATCAGGCGGAGCACCGCACACAGAAACAGACGCTGCAGCAGACGGAACAGCCATCACATCAGCAGACGTTTCAGCAGTCGCAGAAGCAAGCTCTGCAGCAGTTGCTGCATCCGACCCACCGCCGATTGTCGTACCTATCGCGTCACCAAATCTGGCGGCAGATTCAGCTAACAGCGCTGCAGCGCCTGCAGGAGCTGATGGTGAACGCGCTTCGTTGCGCCCTTGCAGTTATTATCCTCCAGGAGCTTTAAATATTCCATTCCAGTTGGCCACAGGAACTCCAGATGATGCTGCAGAACAGCTTCAAATGCAGCAGCAGCAGCAGCAGGAGCAGCCTCAGAACCAGCAAGTGATGTGTTTGAGGGATGCAACTCCGGATGGGGAGGCGACAAGCGCCAGCGTTCCCTGTTCGTCTTGCTGCACTTCAGAGGTGGCAAGAAGTGTTGAACTGGCTGCTAGTCAAGACAAAAGTGCTGCATCGGGGGACGGGAGCTGCATGAATAACGCTTGCCCGGGGGGCCTCTCTGAGTTAGATGTCTGCTCAGCAGCAGCGGAAGGGACCGTCGACACCGGGCAGCTCTCACCAGCACAAAACAAAGCTGTGGAGGCGAGCCTAACGGTTTCTGCTGCTGCTGCAGGAGCTCCTCCAGCACGTTGTGCAGCAGCTGCTGCTGTAGGAGCAGCAGCAGCTGCTGCTGAATTGAGAGCCCTGCGTGACCTGGTGGACAGTCTGCAGGCGGAAAATCGACGGCTTAAGGAGGCACTGGTTCGTCGCAGGCGCTCCTCTGCGCCCACGCAACAGAGCGAGGAGGAAGCTGCAGCAACAGGAGCAGCGGCAGCAGCGGCTGGGAAACTCAACTGCGTACCTCCACAGTTGCAGGGGCCCCGAGGAGAACAGAAACAGAAGCAGCAAGTGAGCAGCTCCAACGTAGAAGAAGCACGAGCCGCCACAATCAGGAAAGGGAGGGCTCCAGGGGCGCCCCCCCGAAGCAGGGGGCCCCCCGGGAGGCCTCCAGGACCTGAGGCGAATCGAAGAGGGTGCCCACACCCAGGAGGTCCTTCCAACAACGGTAGCAGCAGCGGCAGCGCAGCCAACGGTGGCGAACGAACCAGAACAGAGGACGACGCTCTGTCTTTGTGGGGCTGGAGCCCTCCAAACGAACCTCTTAGCTCCTTGCGAAGCTGCTGCGCAGATCGTTTGCTCCTCGGTACCTGCTATTGCACTGAAACAAGAAGCCGGCGCAACAGTGATGCTGATGGGGAAGCAAGTTGTCAATGTGTGGTTACAGCAGTGCCCGCTGGACCTATCGAGGCCTCGTGGTTATTGCAGCTGGAAGAGGCTGTGCATAGTACATTAGCGGAGCAGCAGCAGCAACAGCAGGCGAGAACGACCTTGTCTACAGTACGTACGGAGCCTGCTCGTGCTGCTCTGAAGACAGCCGTTGAGGAGATTGGGTTTTCAGGTGAATGAGCTGTTGACAGATTCAAAAGAAAAGCCCAGGATATACATATATCCTACTGATGGAGTGTGGTGGTGGTACTCATTTGTGTGTATTGTGCTCGTTTGTTTGTGCCAGCGTGTCTTTTTCTCCCCTACTCAAGCCTTTCTATATCCATTTCTGCCCCATCTGTGTACTTGACACTTTATATGAGTCCGTTTATTCTTGCGTTTGGATGTCCTTTGTGTTCCTTCTGTTGCGCATTTCGCTGTTTACCCGCACCATTTTGAGGTCGTTTGCTCCGCTGCTGCCCCCCTTCTCAGTCCACTTTGTCGACACCTGCTGTTATTTGATCTCGGTCGTTCTCGTAAGCTGTGGTTTGTTTTTGCTATATGTTTTCCTGTGTTTTTGTGTTGCGACTCGTCGTTATTGGTCGCCATTTGCTTTATTTGTCCTCAATGGTGGAGTTTTGTGCTGTTTCCTCTTTTATATTTGCTCCTCCTTGTTGGCGCTCGCTATATATGTTTTCATTTGTTTCATCTGCAGTAATGTCTCCTTTTCTCTATGAGCAGTTCTTGATGTGGACAAGCAGCAACATGGGGCGGCAGAGGTAGCAGTGGCAGCCGATCCACGGCTGCTGGAGTGGTTTGTGGCTCCAACGAGTCCCTCCTCTTCCCGCCCTTCTTTGTCACTTTCTTCGCATTCCCGAGGTGTACATATAGCTGGACACTCAGCTTCTCATGGTGCTACGAGCTCCAAAGATTCAAAAAATGTACTGCTCAGCCGTGCCGAGGAGAGGCGGCAAACCTCCACTTTGCCGGCGTCTCTTAGGAAGAGCATCAGTAAGAAGTGCATGTTCACGAATCGAGGCAGGCAGCTTGCACACAACGGCAAACCAGTGAATTGCCTGTACATCTGGATTGCTGGCTGCCTTCTAGACCCGCATCCTGCGTGAGACAGCATTCGTCTGTATCTTTTTGTAGTTGTGTATTGCCGTGGATATCGCTGTTTGCTTGGTTCCTTTCTTCACACAAACAGCATTAAATGCTTCTTCGCGTGTTGTGCCTTCTTGGGGTGTACAGGCATTTCCCTGTCCGCGTTGAGGAGAGGCTGCGCCGACCGGCTGAATTTTTGCCGGAGACTACAGTCCGATTTGCTGCAGTGTTCCCTTAGCCCCAGTGCTCTGGAACTCCTTTTGTGCGGCTGGACACACTCTAAACCTATCCCAATTATCTAATTATGGATATGCATATTTGTAGATTGAACGGTATCTCCGCACGCGTATGCTTATGTAGCGAACTTAAAGCCACTCTGCTGTTGCTGCGGCTCAGAGAATTGGTGCCTGATCTGTCGAAGGCCACTGAGAGGCGGCAGCTATGGCTCGATGCCCGCGATGCGCTGTCTAAACACTCGGCGTGTGCACGGAGGGCTCTGGATGACGAGGAGTCATTTGCTGCTTTCGTAGGAATTGGTGCTGTAGTTGCCGCTGTCTGTGTCTTCGTTGATCGCTGTGCCTGTCAGGCTCACGTTTGCACACACCAGAAATCCCATTTCAGAAAGTAGTCTCAAGCGTGTCCGTGCAATATTGTTGTGCCTATTTGTGTGGCAGGTGTTTAAATTCGAAGCGCTGCATCAGCGCCTCGAACTCCTCGCTTTTCTGAACAGCAAAACCATGGAGGCCCACCTTTCCTCCCTGCTCGTGGTGAGCAAATCAGAGGAGAATCCTCGCCTCTTTGCTGTTGCAGAAGTCATTTTTAAAGGGGCTTATACTGCAGATTGAATGCTGCCCATGCTGGTGCTGGAATTCGCAAGAGAGGGCGAAGGGGGGCGTATGGTGTGTTTGCCGTTGCTGCGCTGCTGCGGCTTGCTGAGGCTTGTTGCTGCTGTTATTCCTACTATTGCTACAATTTCTGCTTCTATTCGTGTTGATTCTGCGGCTGCAGCAAATTCAGGTGAAGCTTGATTGTTTGGCTATGCTGCGGAGGAAGTCGCCAAGCATAGGAGAGTGTGTGCGGGTAGGCAGTGCTGGTGTGGGCACAGCGAGGAATAGAATCCCTGAAGTGCATGCATTGGTTGTTGCTAGTTGCTTTAGTTAAATTGAACAGCACGCAGTGGATGCAGCCATATCTGCGCTACTCCTCGTGAAGTCATGGAGCACGCGGATGCAGTTGTTGCCGTTGTTGCTGCTCTCTGTGCATGCTTGCCGGTGCTTTCAGGCAGCAGTTCGGGCCGCGTCTGTTGTTAGTAGCCTCGCTGGAAGAAAGGGCCTAAATGCATTCGTAACAGAAGCTGTGTACGACGGGACAGCCAAAGAGAATGCCGAGCCATCCGCAGCAAACAGCGGCAAAACTAAGACAACGACGGAGGCACCCGAGGCGGCAAACACGGCAATAAAGATAAAAGAGGAAACGGCTGAAGAAGCCCCTAAACAAGAGGGCAACGGATTTCCTATGTTTCGGTGGCCGTTGTTATTTGAAAGGGTCAGTTGCAGTGTATCTCCACCAGCAGCCAGTGGTACAAGCATTGCATGTGGGACAGAAATGCACTGCTGTCCAATGGTTCGTGGGTTTCGTTTAGGGTGTGTATGCACTAGCGACCAGTTGCCTATGCATGTCAGTTTGGGTGTACTTGCAACAGTGAGCGGTGGCTGCAGGTTCACCCCCCAGCCTAAGGCATTGCGCCTGATCTGGAAGTGTGCTTCATCTGCCCGTGTTGCGGCACAAGCCAACCAGTAAAATTAACCACTGGGCGCGGTGCTGCAATGTGGGGGGGCCTTTGTGTGTCTTCAGATCAAAACGCAATACGGGTTCGCTGCTGACGGGTCGATAGACAGGAGCCGCTCGCTTTTGAAGGTCCTTGCCACCCACACCGGTGAGGGACAACGAATACGTCTTGACGGTTTAAGATTGAATATTTAGGGTTAGGGCTGTTCGTACATCCTACCTAAGCTTAACCAGACGGCATTCAGATGTCCTTGAGTAGTTCAGATTGGTTGTCAATCGTAGAACACTTCACACGTTGGCACCTTCGAGGTCTGCAGCTGTCTGCTGCTGCCGCTGTCACAGCCCAGGTGGAAGGAAGTACGAAACAATTTTCAGTTATTCGCAATGATACGCATCATGCATAGATAATAAGTATGTTGACCTCTCCAAACGTGTACACATGTGGAAAGCGCATGAATATTGGTTGAAATGCGAACGCAGGAAGACCACTTGACACTACAGAGTTGGCGCTACTCAAGCGGGCCTCTCAGAAACCGTTGGTGACCGTGTTAGAGCAAGAGGCCTCTTTGGTGCATATGCTACTGCTGCTGCACCGCGCTGCAATTTGGGCTGCGACCAGCAGCAGTTCTGGCATGCAGACGGTTGAGCAGCAACAAGAGGCCGTGCAAGACCCTACGAAGACACTGGCAGCTCGTTTGCTGCAGTGTTGTTACACGTCAGGCAGCAGCAACAGGAGCAGCAGGGGCGGCAGCGATGCAGCTGAAGGAGAAACAGCAACAGCAGCGGATGAAACCAGCAGTCCCAAAAAACAGCACGAAGCTGAAACTTGTGATTTGCTGCTGTCTGTAATTCCGAAACTTGTGATGAACCATCATGGGCGGTTGAAGGCACTGACGCGGCTGTCAGCTCAGTTGTTGCGGGAGTACGCGGCGTTTGTCTGTTGGCTGGGTGACAGATCTTCTTTTCTGCCTCTACAGCTGAACCTACATGCAGCGAGCAGCAAACAGGAAACCCCATGGATTCCGCAGGGGCCCTCTCTACCCTCCGTATTGGCGGCAACTCTCCCCGCAACAGTGGCTAAGGGAGGGAAGCCTGCTGCAAAACCTGATGCCTTTGAACGCCTCTACTCGTTTTTAGAAGAGCTCGAAAAGCACGCAGATTCAAACGTCGCCCCCCGCCCAACGAGGAAACACTTGGTGAGAGCGCATCTGATCATATGCAGTGCTTTTAGCGTTTATCCAAACAAAACCTGGACCCTCAATCTTATGAGTGCATGCGTTAGCCCACAGTAGGGATTTGTTCCGCCTGATGAATTACTCGGGCTCGCTTGCATCTGTGCTGTGCAGCTGGAGAGACGGTGCTGCAGCGGCAGCAGCAGATCAAGCAGCCCGTCTTCCTCCTCATCTAGTTCTTCGCTGCCAGTGCTGTCGCCTGGGTCATCTCCAGAACGCCGAAAGCAGCAGAAGACACAACATTCGTCGAATGCCTCTTCCTACATCCTGCGTGAACACAAGCCAAGAGCAACAGCACCATCAGCGGCAGCTGGGCGTTGCTTCCCCCTGCCGGGTATGTTGAATGGTGGAGGCCCGTTAGCAACACCCGCTGCTGTCCGTTCCCTCCTCTCACGCGGCTCATCATTTCAGTTGAAGCAAACAAAAAATACCGGAGTAGCAGCACCACCGGCAGAGTCAGGGCATCCGGCACCAATTCAGCCTTCGAGACACTGGAAAGGCAGCAGCAGCAGCAGCAGCAGCAGCAGCGAAGGCAGCAACCACCAACAGCAAGGCGATATCCCTAGTGTTTATCCTACTCCGCACGCGCCCTTCCGCCTCTCCTCCTTCAGCCCGTCAGGTGCTGCTGCTGCTGCACCTCCAGTTCGTGTGATCCAGCCCTGTTCCACCGGCACACCACGGACGCCATTCGGTATGTCGACGGTTTTGGAAGATAGGCTGGCATCCCCAGTAAACAGCGGCGATGACAGCCGATCGCCTGGAGCGGCGAACGGACAACGGTGCGGCGGCGTCCGTACATCCCATTTGAAGGATGGCGAAATAGATGCTGCGCCCAAAAGCGAGCAGAATCAAGCAATGCTGAAATCTGCAAAAGACCCCGAAGCAGAAGCAGAACGTGAGCGTATGTTGCGCTCGCCGGAGTGGAAGCCGCGCCACTTTCCCCCATCAGCCAACAACAACCCATCCGATTTTTGCAGGAGCAGTCTCGCCTCAGTGTTTTGTTCTCGCAGTGCCTTCAGTGAGCCTTAAAACCCCTTCTACCTACTTCTTTTGTCCATCTCCTTAACTCTTGGCATGATTCATTTACACCATTTCCCCCAAATTAGCGATGGGCCGTTAGGATAGACGTTCTCTTTCTATCTACCGTCTCGCTATAACTAGCGGTACATGCCCTTACTGTGTCACGTCAATATTCAGCAACGTCTGCGCCCGTGCAGCTCACCGGGACCACCTCGATGAGAATTTCATGCGTGCGGTGTGGTGGGGTTGCAGCTGCAGGTGTCCGCATATCGCTAAACAAGGCCCCGACGCAACCCAAACAACAACAGCCACAGCAACAGCAGGAGGGTGGACCCGAATGAAGTGCTGCAGAGGGAGTGCTTGAGACATCGTTCGGCAGCTAACAGCCGAGAGCAGGTGCTGCTAGCAAGTGCAGCATGAGCCCTTTAAACCCTCCAGTGCATGCAGGCAGGATTATCCCCTGAGTTGTCTAGCGTTTAAGGTCGCTGTTGTGGTTTAGAGGTTGCAGTAGCAGGGAGGTGTTGTTTCTTTCGCCCCGATTTTGTTGCTGTCCAAGCGCCGAGTACTCCAATTGGCACGTTGGTTGCACTTCCATTTTTTGTCTAAACTTCGAGAGATTTATCTTTAGAAACACGCGACTGTATTTGAAAGACTGCCTGTTTGCTTGTCTTTTAGACTCCTGCACACCTTAATATCTGCCCGTATACTTGCACAGCCCGAAAGCGGTAGCATGGAGACATATAGTAAAGTGAACTATCCTGGTCCTGGCCACACGTCCGGCCAGTGCCAAAGTATGGGAGGCCGTTCACATTGAAATGGTGACATGGCTAGGTGTGATATTGGCGCGTCTATCTTCATTTCATGCGTTGGAGTGTTGCGCATGTCCAGAAAGAATGGCGGCTACTGCGAGGAGCAATGTCGGCTTCGATATCGGCCGCTAGGCAAATCATGACGCCGCATCCATTCAGTACACAGCAGCACTAACTAGTTAATGCATTGTCTTCGGAAATGATCGTTCAAATGCATAGTGTCCTTGTTAAGAATAGCTAAATTTGCAGTCGTCCGGCTTCCCCCCAAACATCTGGGATGATGCTAAGACGACACGTCGATATATACATTATATACCAATCTTACGCTGACCACAAATATTAAGTTTTTTTTTGTTTTGGG
>CAJFCX010000828.1:0-10333 GCA_904066255.1 Eimeria sp. OTU-X | reverse complement strand
AATATAAAGAAAATAAAGAAAAAGATACATGACAACAGCAGCAAGGGTGGGTATCTACTACTTGTACAACCATGGGGTCCTGAGCTTGCTGCTGCTGCTGCTGCTGCTGCTACTGCAGGCCGGTGACGGCGTCGGTGCATATTGTGGTGTCTAGACGCCTTAATTAATATTTTTTTTATATTTATTTTCTTTTTATGAATTATATACTCATATTTTTATCCATTCTATCAACAGGACCACCTGTAACCGTTAAAACAGACCCATACATACGACGGGGGCCCCCCATATATGTATACGGGACCCTCCTCCCTAATTAGGGGCCCCCTTTTCTTCTTTCTTGCTGCTTTTTATATACGATGATGTTATCAGAGGTTGAATCATGGGTTATGGATGATTCGGACAATCCGGATCTTGATTTGGGGCCCCCGACAGATAGGGGCCCCCCTCATGGGGGCCCTTGGGGGGGGCCCCCATCAGTAGGAAACTTGGGGGCCCCCAACAGGGGCCCCTCTGCCTCTGCTGTTGATCTTGATGATTTCCTTGGGGATTGTGACCAATCGCATGCGTCTGTCTGGTCAACAGAAGCAGACTTAGATATGACTCCTATGGTGCCTTCTCTTCGTGATGATGCAGCAGCAGCAGCAGCAGCAGTAGCAGCAGCTGGAGGAGCAGGATCGGGTAGAAGAGCAGCAGAAGCAGAATCAGATTCCCCAGTATCTGCAACAACAACAGCAGCAAGCAGGGACAAATCTAGTTGGCCTTTGCTACAGAGTGAAGGTGTATCAGGGGGCCCCTCTATGCGATCTAGTGGAGGAGGTCATATAGGGGGCCCCCCTGTTGGAGGGTTTAGTAGGGGGGCCCCCAGAGGTGGTCAGGGGGCCCCCCGAGGGTTTAGCAGCAGCTGCTATAATAAATTATCTATGGGGGGACTAAGCTGCCGCATGCGTTGGGTAGAGAATTCATTTTGGGGCTTTTTTTCTTGTGGTACATTTCGTAATGCATGCAGAGAATTATATTCTTCTCCTTTTTTATCTTATTTATTTTTCTTTGTTTTGTTTATTAATGCATGCGTACTTATTCGTTGGTTAATACAGTCCCCTGTAGATCCTCTCCTTGTTGCTGCTGAATTATTTGTCTCCTTTATGCTTATCTTTGAGGTCTCCCTTCGCTCCTTTGTTCTTGTAAGTCTTACCTTATTATTTATTTACTATACCCTCTGCATGCAAGGGGGTCCCCTAGGGGCCCCTTAGGGGCCCCAAGGGGCCCCCATATTATGATCCCACTTATAGTACCCTAGGAAGGAGGGGGCCGCCTCCCTCGCTGTATATTTGCTGCATGCAAGTTAGGCCCTTTATAGGTGTCTCTCTATACGGAAGGAGACACATAAAAAGAATCCCTCTTCTTATATATACTGTGCTGCTGTTGCTGCTTCTGCTGCTGCTGCTGCTGCTGCTCAGGGACCTGCCTGCTTCTCCTCTAGTGCCCATCTCTTTGATTGTGCTATTACAACTCTCTCTGTAGTCTTATTCCTTAACAGCGGAGACCTCTTTATCTTATTCCGAGGGTCCCCTCGTCGGGGGGTCCCCTCTGGGGGCCCCAAGGGGGCCCCCACCTCCTCGGGGGGCCCCGATGATTTCTTAAGGGAGTTACTTACTGCCCTGCGGATCGCAACACAAGTCGTACGGCTGGTACCTTTGGCAATGCACCAAAAACGTGCCAAGGTAAATAATTATAGATAAACAAGACCTAGGGGGGGCCCCAGGGGGCCCCTAGGGAGACCCGTATGTGGGGCCCCTAGGTGCCCCACAGTTTGAAGCCTTGGTAGGATCTGTGGGGCTCCTTGAGGGGCCCCATACTGTAGAGGCAACAACGCTACGCTAGTTACGGGAGTGCATAGATATATATGCTGCTGATGCTGCTGCTGCTGCTGCTGTGTCTGTGCTGCAGCTGCCCCGAGATGGGGTCGACTTCTCCCGTTTGGATCCAAATGACGATCTCTGAGCATTTTTCTGTGCCCTCTCTTGTGCTGGGGCCCCCCCCAGCTGCATCTGCTGCTGTGGGGGGGGGCCCTCAGCTGCGTCTTCTGCTCTAGGGTGCCCCACAGCTGCATTTGCTGTTTTAGGGGGGCCCCTGTTGGATCTGCTGCTCTACGGGGCCTTCAGTTGCATCTGCGGCTGCGGGGGCCCCAAGAGACCTACTTTATGGGGGCCACACACAACCTAAGAAGACACACTTAGGTGTCTCCTTTGTAGCTCAATCGTATGCACGTACAGACAAGCCCCTTGCTGCTACCCTGGTGGGGACCCGTGCAGCGGTATACAAGGGCCTCTCCCTAGGGGGCCCTCATCAGGGGCCCCTGTGGGTATTGTGGTTCTTGGGTACTTATATACAGACTTATGTTAATCGCTAATGAGTAACAAAGGAGACAAGGGGTCATTTTGTTGGTGTCTCCTTCCCACGTTGCGATGTAAGAGGAAGGAGGAGACGGCAACAAAGGAGGGAGGAAGGGGACAGCAGCGAAGGAAGGAAGGAGACAGCAACCGAGTTAACAACTGCAGCAGTAGCTATTGCTTTATTAAGGGGACACCTCCTTGCGGTGTAGGAACACCTGACGCATGCAACTTTGCCTAATAGATAAAACGCATGCAGCCCCATTATAAAGACTTTGCTGTACATACACAGGGAGAAAAGGATTGTCTCTTCTTTTCTTCCTTCTTTCCCCTCCTATTAGTTAAGGTACTGCATTAATACAATATAACTTATTCTTTATCCTTTATTGGGTGTATAGGCACATGAATAAGGAAAAAAAGAGGGAACTTTTCTTAACAAGTAATTAGTCCCCCTTTGCTGCATGCAGCGACAGCACACACGAAGGCAGCACTTTGCCATGTATGCTGCTGCTGTTGCTGCTGCTGCAGCAGCACGGTATACGTATACGCTAATGAAGTAGGTAGTCCTTATACATAATACGCATATATATTGTATATGCGTATATGCATGCAACAATTCGTACACACACACACACAAACACATGCATGCATCTTCTATTAAATACAGCCCTTCCTTATCTTATCGGTCTGCTGCTGCTAAGTATAGTCCTTATATACAATAAACAAATGTAAACAAATGTGTATACTATACACGTATATGCATGCATGCATGCATTAATAAATGCACCTACTCAATACGTGTTCCCTGCTGCTCCTCTATGTCTGCTGCTGCCGGGAGAAGGCAGGTTTCCTGTCTAAGTCTTGCAGCTTGAGGAGAGATGATCGTATGCTTAGAGTGCCTTATCGGCACCAAACAAGAGAAGCAGCAGCAGCAGCAGCAATAGCAGCAGCAGGCTCAGGAGAGTCCTGCAGCAGCTGCTGCAGCAAACTAGCTGCAGAAGGTGCACTTACACCAGTTGCACCCTTCATAATTATGTGCAGGAACCCTAGGAGAGCTGCCTGTACACCCCAACTGCCTCATCTGTGTCTCGGCAGGTGGCTGCCTCCTGTCTCGGTGTTACCGTCGCGTTCTCCCGTGCCTGCTAGGCATGCAAGGACGGAGTGACGGGCTCATTCCCCTGCCTATTTTCCCTCGACAAAAAAGGTTTTAGGGTCAATATTTTTGGGTTTAGAGTTTATATTTTTTGTACTGTACGTTTGTAAACCCTAGTTCTTGCAGGGGATCGGTTCCCCTGCTGCGGCGATATCGCGAGCGGTGGTGTGGGGGGGCTACCCATCGTGTTGCTCCATTGCCTTATGATGAGAAGAAAAAAGATACATAAAGAGAGGGAAAATATGTATATTAATTAGAAATATAAATAATATATTGATTTACAGCTTCAATATCATTTATTTACCGTTTAATTTCCTTCTGCTTCTACTGCTGCCTCCTTGTACCAATTGGAGGCGGCAGCGGCATCTGTTGATAAGGAGAGGAGAGGAGTAACCTGCCACGGTTCTTCTTCTTGTTGCTGTTCTTTGTTGTTGTTTCTTTGATTCCTCCTGTAGATTATTAGAGGGTATTATTATCGTTTGTTTGAATAATTTTTTTTTTGTTTAATTACTGCTCCTATTTATTTCGTTTGTTATAGGAGCGGATCCCTTCACCTCCCCAGGTCCCTCTCCCTACCTGTGCCTCTCCCTGCCTCTACCACTCTCCTCCTTTCATCTTTCTCTCATGGCCACTGTGCCTAAGGAGCTTATGGCTGATGATCAATTGCCTATTTGCCTCCATTAACAATGTACAGTCCTCATAGGGGGGGTTGGCGGCTTCCGCTAGTGCTGTTATCAGCGCTCCTGCTGCTGAGTCAGCAGCAGCAACAGCAGCAAGCAACTGCATCAGCAGCAGCAGCATCTGAAGTGTGGGATGCTAATAATACAGGTTCTGTCGCTACAGATGACATATTAACAGAACAAGAAGGGAGATTACCAGCAAATGATGGGGATACGACCGATCCCTCCGCGGGTATGCGAGGGGCGGCTAGCAAGGAATCTGCAGCAGATGAGGCGGCAGGATCCCCATCAGTAGAAAACGCTGCAGGAGGAGCAGAAGGAGAAGAATCACCAAAGACAGTGCGAGGAGATCAGGATTTAACTGCCCATATGTCACAAAGGATGCTAACAAGACAAAGATACAAAGAGCTATTATTTAATATAGGGGATGAACCTTCACAGGCTTCTAGTACAACTACTGTTAATAAAAGACCATCAAGAGGTGGATTATTAGGTTCACAGAAGAATAGACGTATTATGGGTATGGCGATCCTTGGTACTATTGCTCTGTATACTCTATTGAGTACACCGCACTACCTACGCAGGCGTTTTGCTCTTCGCCGATTAACGCTGTTAGAACCCCTAGAAATTGAATCTATTAATCTCGCTAAGAGTATAGGAACAGATGAGAGCTATATTGCCGCCGATTTAATACGCAATTCTATAGTAGAGGCACGAGAAAGCAGGGAGGAGATGCTACAGCTGAAGAAGAGTCGGTATCTTGCATCTTGGACGTCGAGTCGTGAGCGTGAACTTTTGAATAAGATAGAGAACTCTGTATTGGAGGCAACACGTTCATTACGTGCATTGGATAGTGCGTCACGTGCTGCTATGAAGGAACAACGTGAGTATATGCCAACAATTTCTGCTGACTGGATCGAAGAAGCACCGCCTCAACTTGAGGGGCTAGTGGGAAAAGAATATGCCGATGCGCTGCAGTTGTTGATGAAATCTCTTCATAAGGAATCATTGGAAATGCAAAAGTTTGCAGTGCATGTGATGGAACAGGGCAAGGAGGAACACCCCTTCAGTACCCCCAACGACGCAAGCTCCTTCATCCAAAACAGCCTGCAGCTGCAGTGCACCAAAGCACTCACACAAGGCATCCGTAGTAATAACAGAACGGTAGAATCGATGAAAAATGATATGGTACCGTCACTGCAACGGGTGGCGCTCCTGGCTATTGATGGTTATGTAGAAGCTGTTGAATTTCAAGCTGAGAAAATAATGGTCATTGAAGAAAGTATGAGGGCCGTACACTCTCGCTCGCTGGATGCATGGAGAACCCTGCTTGAGGTGCAAAAAATCTTGAAAGCAGTCAAGAATCGATATCACCAGCTCCAAGAAGCAGTCAGTGACCTAGCCCAGGCGAGAACTGTCGACGAACTTATTACAGTGAGTACATGGGCTGCAAACACCTATAAGAGGCTGAGCACATCTCTGGAGTTGTGTGAGAAGAAATTGATGGCGCTGCCGGTTCCGCCACCCTTGGTTGTGCTTCAAGAGCAGCTCACGTCGTTGACGCACAAGGGGCTGGACTTCGCCAAGCGCCACATGATGGAAGTACACGAAGCGGTCGCCAAGGCTAAAGCTCTTGTGAAACGTGGAGTTGAGTCAGACATCGGGTTGCGCGCAAGCGGGTGGCGGCCATATTTGTGCAGAATGATAGTAAATGATCTGCTCTCAACCTTGGCTGCCACAGAAGAGCTCGCTGCTAAGAGCCTCTCAGAGAGCACCATGGCAGCAAGAGCAATCACGCAGGAACAAAACGTACAGGGCATTGTGGACGTCGCCTCGATGGCTCTAAACGAAGCCAGCAAAGTAATGGATGCCCGCCGCACCGTCCAGCAGGTTATCATGAAACTCGAATTGCTGCACGCGATGGAGAAGAACATGACTGAAAGCGCAAATTCGATTCCCCCCTTCAGCATACAAACAGGCCGCGATTCCCTTGAAGGTAAAGAGCAGAAGGCGAAGTTGTGGAAGGAGACCAACAGGTTGCGAAACATGCTGGAATTGGAAAGTGCTTTTGCAGAGGAGGCCGCGAGCGTGCTGGACGTGGCAGCGGCGGCAGGACGCATGCGGCAACTCAGCCGCGAAGTCATCGCTGCGGCGTACGCCGCTTCAGGGGGCATAATAACGCAAGATGCTGCTGCTCCCATGCCAGAGCCCCCTCGCAAGGAAGCTGCAAGCCCCAGACGCCTACGCAGGGCTAAAACTATAGAAGAGCCACTGCCAGAAGTTTCGACGCCTGGTGATGAATCTCCGACGCTTCCTCCTTCAACAGGCGGTTCTCCTACCCCGCCATATGCGGAAACTTCTGGGGACCCTGCTGCTGCCCCTGCAAGCGCTGACTCGCCAGCTGCTGGTGAGCAGGACACCTCTCCAGTACCTTCACCTGTCCCCCTTACAGAACCTCAAGGAACAGAACATCGTGATGGATCAACAAGGTCTGTTGGCGAAGGAAGAGAATCGCGTGTTGACGAGGGAGATTCCAGTGGTGTATTAGAACCAGCTAGTGTTGTAGCATCAGAGTCTCTTGAAGCACCCACTGGAGACGAAGCGAAATCTGTTGCAGAAGGTGGCACTGATGATGACGGAACAAATTCGGGCGCTTCGGCAGATGATGCAACAGACCATGATACGCACCCAGCAGAATCTGATGCCCACGTAACGGCAACTGCTGCTGGAGCAGCAGACTCTAGTGGTGAAGCAACAGATACTAGTTCTACAGGAGCAGACACTGGTGCAGAAGAAGGACAGCAAGGTGCAGGAGCACCAGATTCTGAGGCTGGAACCAAAGAACCTGGTGAAGGAGAGGATGAGTCTGATGGTCAGGGAGCAGGATCAGGTGATGAAATCCATCACCCTGTGCAATTCCCGCAGCTTCGGTTTCCGGTCTTTCGAGAGGCAGGCTCTGATGCTGGAGGAAAGCATTCTGGTGCTGGACAAGTAGGCTCTGATGGAGGAGCAACTGAATCCGATGATGAAACAGACGGATCTGATGATGAAGACGCCGAGTCTGCTGGTGCAGATATGGTTGAAAATAAAGGCAGCAGAGGACCAGATGGTGGAAGTGGAGACTCTGGTGCTGGAGCAGGAGCATCTTCTGCTAGAGCAGGAGGCTCTGGTGTTGAAGGAACAGATTCTAGTTCTGGAGGATCAGACTCCGGTGCAGAAGGAGCGCAGCAAGGTGTAGGAGCAGCAGGTTCTGAGGAAGGAGAGGAATCTGGTGAAGAAAAGCATGAGTCTGATGATCACGGAGGAAAGTCCGGTGGTGACAGACCAGAAACCGAAGCTGCAGGAAGGACAGCTGGTGATGGCGAGGCAGGGTCGGGTGCTGGAAGAGAGGAATCTGGTGCTGGCGCAGCAGGCTCTGATGGAGGAGCAAGTGAATCCGATGAAACAAGAAGCTCTGGTGTTGAAGGAAGAGATTCTAGTTCTGGAGGATCAGACTCCGGTGCAGAAGGAGGGCAGCAAGGTGCAGGAGCAGCAGGTTCTGAGGAAGGAAAGGGATCTGGTGAAGAAAAGGATGAGTCTGATGATCACGGAGGAAAGTCCGGTGGTGACAGACCAGACACCGAAGCTGCAGGAGTGACAGTTGGTGATGGCGAGGCAGGGTCTGGTGCTGGAGGAGAGGAATCTGGTGCTGGCGCAGCAGGCTCTGATGGAGGAGCAAGTGAATCCGATGATGAAACAGAAGGATCTGATGATGACGACGCCGAGTCTGCTGGTGCAGATGTGGTTGAAAATAAAGGAGGCAGAGGACCAGATGATGGAAGTGGAGACTCTGGTGCTGGAGCAGGAGGCTCTGGTGTTGAAGGAAGAGATTCTAGTTCTGGAGGATCAGACTCCGGTGCAGAAGGAGGGCAGCAAGGTGCAGGAGCAGCAGGTTCTGAGGAAGGAAAGGGATCTGGTGAAGAAAAGGATGAGTCTGATGATCACGGAGCAAAGTCCGGTGGTGACAGACCAGAAACCGAAGCTGCAGGAAGGACAGTTGGTGATGGAGAGGCAGGGTCTGGTGCTGGAGGAGAGGTATCTGGTGCTGGCGCAGCAGGCTCTGATGGAGGAGCAAGTGAATCCGATGATGAAACAGAAGGATCTGATGATGACGACGCCGAGTCTGTTGGTGCAGATGTGGTTGAAAATAAAGGAGGCAGAGGACCAGATGATGGAAGTGGAGACTCTGGTGCTGGAGCAGGAGGCTCTGGTGTTGAAGGAAGAGATTCTAGTTCTGGAGGATCAGACTCCGGTGCAGAAGGAGGGCAGCAAGGTGCAGGAGCAGCAGGTTCTGAGGAAGGAAAGGGATCTGGTGAAGAAAAGGATGAGTCTGATGACCACGGAGCAAAGTCCGATGGTGACAGACCAGACACCGAAGCTGCAGGAGTGACAGTTGGTGATGGCGAGGCAGGGTCTGGTGCTGGAGGAGAGGAATCTGGTGCTGGCGCAGCAGGCTCTGATGGAGGAGCAAGTGAATCCGATGAAACAAGAAGCTCTGGTGTTGAAGGAAGAGATTCTAGTTCTGGAGGATCAGACTCCGGTGCAGAAGGAGGGCAGCAAGGTGCAGGAGCAGCAGGTTCTGAGGAAGGAAAGGAATCTGGTGAAGAAAAGGATGAGTCTGATGATCACGGAGCAAAGTCCGGTGGTGACAGACCAGAAACCGAAGCTGCAGGAGTGACAGTTGGTGATGGCGAGGCAGGGTCTGGTGCTGGAGGAGAGGAATCTGGTGCTGGCGCAGCAGGCTCTGATGGAGGAGCAAGTGAATCCGATGATGAAACAGACGGATCTGATGATGGAAGCGGATCAGATGATGATGGTTTAGACCATGATGCTCAAGGAGGAGCTTCAGCTAATTCATCAGCAGAATCTGGTGAAGAATCAGATTGGGGGGAATTTACGGGAGCAGGAGCTGGTGGTTCTGAAATTGACTTATAAGCTATAAGCTGATGCTGGAGCTGTTGCAGCAAACTGTACCGTGTGTGGGTGCATCTGATGAGACACCTAGTGCCTATGCGGCTACCGAAGTGTCTAGCGACTCGGCGCGGGAGTTTGATGCTGCTGGGTTTGGTGGTGCGATCACAGTAGCTTCCGCAATCTTTGCTGATGGCGTACCTGACGCGGGACCATAATAATCTGTACCTTTGGGTGATGCCAGGGGCGCTGCATCAAAAGGGAGCTGAAGAAAGGGCACGCGACACTAGTCATGAAGCACGCCCCAATATCCGGGAGTCAGGTGCCTGTATATTGCCTGGCACGTGCTGTTTTCAGACGCAATGTCAGGCTCTTCGCGCATCTCCTCTTTGGCTTTACCCCAGGGACTGCGCGTGAAGGGAAAGCACTTAGCCTCGTTGGTTGCCGCCAGCGTATTCGCCGCAGCGGGTGCGCTGGAGCGACAGTAGCTGCTACTGCAGGAGAAGCACAGGAGCACTGGCGGAGGCAAACTAGCGTGAGATGGGGCCTGGTTCAGCGGGATTGAGTGATCTGGTAATCCAATTTAGTTCCGTGGGATCCGGTTCAGTATTCCCTATTCAGTCGAAGGCCCCCGCGGCACACACGGTCCCTACAGATGATTTCATTGCGTCATCCCGGCGGAGTGCTGCAACAAGCTGGCTTCCTGCGTGCAGCTGCCGCATCGATGCTGCTGTGGAGCGTCAGCTCCTGTTGCAAGAAACAGTGGCTGCGTCTGTGTACTTATAGAATGCCAGCACTGGGCATCAGTGGGCCTCCCCTGGCCACCATTGAGCCCAAAACATGGGGTCGACTGTGGACCTCCCGCAGCACTGTAGCAGAGTTCAGGTGCACATGTGTTCTTCTAAGGAGACGTTCGAGGAGCTACGGGGAGCAAAGTTTCTTTGTTTTTGTTGATCGAGGGTGTGGGTACCTTCGTTGTGTATACGTCTTCGTAGTTCTATGTCTTCGCCTTGTCAATTCCCTGTCTCACCCTGCCCCCGCCTCCATTGGCGTCAGTTGGCTGTGTTTCTATTTCTTTGCCTAACTCCCTTGTTGATTCATTTGTGTTGCCCCGTCTTTCGCTCCCCTCGATCGCCTTTCCGGGGAATGGGGCTAGGGGG
>CAJFCX010000827.1:0-5000 GCA_904066255.1 Eimeria sp. OTU-X | reverse complement strand
AGGAGGGTGTGTTAGTTACTGATTTCCTGCAGCAGCTGTCTGACCACTTCAGCAGCTGGCGTTCCTTACCCTGCAGCAAAATTGAGCAGCAGCAGCAGCAGCAGCAGCAGCATACTAAAGCAGCACGGGGGAAGGGTCCCACAGTACCTGCTATTTGTGTTTCTTCTGCTGTCAGCAGCACAACGTGCCTAAGCAGCAGAAGCAGCAGCAGCAGCAGCAGCAGCAGCGACTCTGAGGATGACGATGCATGCGCTCTCGTGCTAGCAGCAACAGGAGGATGCATCATAGAGCAGCAGCAGCAGCAGCAGCAAGAAGACAATCAGCAGGATCAGGACAAGGATAATCATCATCATCAGCAGCAGGAGTTGCTGCTGCCTACAACGTTGCTGCTGCAGCAGCTGCTGCTGCGCCCCCTTAAGGAATTAAGGAGACAGGGGCAGCAGCTGCTGCTGTTGGAGACACTTCATAAGGGATTAGCATTAGAACAAATTGCTGCTATTAGGGCACTCTTCTCCTTACAGGTACTGCTGCTGTTGCTGCTGCTGCTGCTGTTGTTGCTGCTGCTGCTGTTGCTGCTGTTGCTGCTGCTGCTGTTGCTCTTGCTTCTGCTGCCGTTGATCTTGCTGATGTTGCTGCCTCTTCTGCATCGTTTGGGGTTTGTGTTTGCATGCATGCATGCATGCAGGACGAGGCGCTGCTGCTGCCTGTGCTGCGGCTGCTGTACGAGAGGGTGCATGCGCCCTTAGCGCATGTAGACCCGCTGCTGCTTAATAGTCTGCTGCAGGAGGCCTTCAGTAGCAGCAGCAGCAGCAGCAAGGGACAGCAGCAGCAGCAGATAGAGCAGCAGGTACAGGATTGGCATCCTCTGGGCCTCCATGGATTGCTGCAGCTGCCGAGTTCTGCGAATGCCTTGGCAACTGCAGCAGCAGCAGCAGCAGCAGCACCAAAAACAGCAGCAGCAACAGCAGCAGCAGCAGGGAGTTTCAATGCTGGTGGCATAGCCTGGCAGCTGCATGCGCGCATGCGTGCTGCACTAACAGCTGAAGGTGCTATATCGGACATAATCAGCAGCAGCAGCAGCAACAACAACAACAGCAGCACCAACAGCAGCAGCAGCAGCAGCAGGTTAATAAATAAAGTAACAAGAGGTCGTGCTGCGGTGTATGCTGAACTTTTCTCGCTGCAGCGGCAGCTAGAAGCACTAAAGGGACTAACTGTCTCCTTAGAGGAGACACCTCCTCTTCTTATTAATCAACAGTCTCTCTCTCTTACCTACGCATGCATGCAGGTACAATTGCTGCTGCTGCTGCTGTTGCTGCTGTTGCTGCTGCTGCTGCTGGTGTTGATGCTGCTGTTGATGGGTATGGTGTGCTGCTGCTGTTTATACTTCCTTCTGCTGCCGTTGGGTGCTGTTTTGCTGCTGTGTCTGTTGTGCATGCATTTTGCTGCTGTTGCTGCTGCTGCTGCTGCTGCTGCAGGTGAAGCTAAAGGGCCCCCGTATAAACGGCCCCACAGTTATATCTGCTGCTGCTCTTGCTGCTGCTGCTGCCATATTAGCATATAACTTAGAGATACGTAGATCTCTTATGGCAGCAGAGCAGCTGCTGCAGGTGTCTCCTGTCTTTGCTGCTGCCTTCCAGCAGCAGCGCCGTCGCTGCAGCAGCAGCAGCATATACACCTACAGCAGCAGCAGCAACGCGATAGTACGCTTCTATGGTGTTGTACTAGCAGCAAGACAAGAGCTGCTGCACCTGCTGCATGCATTTAAGGCACATTTGGGGCTTTGTATCTTTGCTGCTGAGAGGCCGTTGCTGCTGCTGCTGCTGCAGTGTACAGACACCGAGCAGCTTGCTGCCTATCACATGCAGCACTTGCTGCTCCTGCTTGCTGTCTTGTTAGTGCCACTGTCTCCCGCTGCTGCAGCAACTGCAGAGGCAGACGCAGCAGCAGCAGCTGCCGCTGCAGCAGCGGCTAGGGGGATCGGCAGTGCAGCAGCAGCAGCAACAGCATCAGCAGCAGCTGCAGCAGGAGTCATTCCTTCATCAGCACTCAACTTTGCTGCTAATGTTGCAGCAGCACCACATATTCTGACGCTGCTGCGGGCACCAATGCAGCTGCTGCAGTTGCTGCGGCTAGCTACTGTTGCTGCAGGGCTGCAGCAGCAGCCGCTGCTGCTGCTGCAGCAAAACGACCCTTTGCTGCTGGATTTCTCAATCCCTGCATCTCAGCAGCAGCAGCAACAACAGCAGCAAGGAGAAGCTTACAGCACACCTGCTACCCCAAGGTTCACCGACCGTCGCCACAGCAGCAGCAGCAGCAGCAGCAGCGAGCAGAAGCAGGTGCAGCAGCAGGTGCAGCAACTAGATACTTTGGGGCCCGAAGCTACTGCAGCAATAAAGAAATACGCTCAAGCTGCAGAAGGTAGGCACGACTTGCTGCTGCTGCTCTTGCTGCTGCGGTTGTTGCTGCTCTTGCTGCTGTTACTGTCGCTGCTGCTGTGTTTGCTAGCTTGTGCTGGGAGGTTTGGTGTTGCAGCACTTGCTGCTGCTGCTGTTGTTGCTGGTGCTGTGCTGCAGCAATTCGTTTTAACACCCGGCGTGCTGCTGTTGCTATTGTGGGGCTGTTAAAGGCAGCAGCAGCAGCAGCAGCAGCAGCAAATGTTGCATGCGGCAGCGAAGAGAATCTGCATATACACCGCAGAGCTGCAGCAGCTGCTGCACGTGTTGCTGAAGAGTGTTACAGCAGCAGCTGCAGCAGCGAGCAGCAGCAGCAGCAGCAGCAGCAGATGCTGCTCTCTTCAGCAGTATGTCCTCAGGTAGCCCAGCGTTTGCTGCTGCTGCTCGAGGCATTAGATGGCAACAACTTCTATACACATAAGCTAGCTGCAACCTGCACCTAGCCACAGCTAGCCACAGCTAGCCACAGCTAGCTGTTGCTAGCTGTAGCCTATAACTAGCTGTGGCTAGCTGTAGCTAGCTGCAATGAGTGGCTAGCTAGCTGCAACAAGTAGATAGCTCTAGCCGGTGACTAGCTAGTTGCAATGAGTGGCTAGCTGCAGCCTCTAGCTAGGTAGCTGCAGCCTCTAGCTAGCTGTAGCTAGCTAGCTAGCTAGCTGTAGCTAGCTAAGTGCTGCATTTATTTGCTGCAGAATTGCCTTGCGAGGGACCAATCTTACAGTTTTTTAAAAGGAGGATACATTGCTGCAGCAGAAGCAGCAGCAGCAACAGCAGCAGCAGCAGCAGAGCTGCCTGCCCTGAAGAAAAGTGGGCGGTGAGAAGGCAGCAGCTAGCTAATTGACCCTCTCTTTAGCTAGCTAGCTAGCCAACTATCTACCTGACTAGCTAGCTAGCTAACTAGGTCCCTGGCTAGCTACCCACCTAGCTAGCTAGCTAGCTACTTAACACCAGCATCCGGCCGTAGTCGCACAGAGAAAACAAACCTTAAATGAGTAGTAGTTGCTGCTGTTGCTGCAGCAGCTGCTGCTGTTGCTGCAGCAGCAGCAGCAGAGGAGGTCGCCTATGATGCTCCCGTTAGAGCGAACAACGCAACATAGGAAACTGTTGCTGCTGCAGCAAATGTCGCAGCAGCAGCAGCTGCTGCTGCACCTGCACTAATATACAACGGCAGGTGCAGCAGCAGCAGCAAGAACAGTTGCTGCTGCTGCTGCTGCTGCTACTCGGGTTCTGGTCGATGTTTATAGCAATTATAAGTTAAGAAGTTGCTGCGATAGCGGAGCTTCTGTGTTGTATGCCGCAGCACTCCCCCTGTAGCCTGCAGCAGCAGCAGCAGCAGCAGCAGTAGCAGCAGCAGCAGCAATGGAAGCAGAAGCAGCAGACTAACCAGCAAGTAAAGGAGCAGCAGACGTATAAGCAATACTACGGAGCAGCAAAACAACAAAACAGCAGCAAAAACTACAGCAGAAGCAGCACCAATAACAGCAACAGCAGCACCACCACCACTACCACAAACAGCGGCAGCAGCAACAGCAGCAGCAGCAGCAGCAGCAGCAGCAGCAGCAGCAGCATACCTGTAGTACAGCATCGATCTCTGGTACAACAGTTGGCTTAGCACCAAAGGCGATGCCAACAACTCGACCATAATAAGCAGCACACTCACGACTCTTCTTTACCCTGCAGCAGCAGCAGCAGCAGCAGCAGCAGCAGCAGCAGCAGCAACAGTAACAGCAGCAGCAGCAAGTCGTTCAATACATAAACAACGAACGCTAATAAACAGCAGCAGCTGCGGAGACACAGAAAGATCCAGTGAGCAGCAATGCAGCAGCAGCAAACAGCAGCAGGAGCAACAGCAGAAGCAGCAACAGCAGCAACAGGAACAGGAACAGTAGCAGCAGCAGCAGCAGCGGCAGCAGCAGGAAAGAATACCTGAATGCAGTTTCTCTGAATCCTAGATCCCTGACTTCTAATAAAGTACCATTATGTTTATTTATTATTTGCTGCTGCTGCTGCAGCAACTGCAGCAACTCAGTCCTACCCATACGACGGGATAGTAACATATGTAGCTCATAAAATACCATTGCTGCTGCTGCTGCTGCTGCTCCTGCTCCTGCTGTTGCTGCTGTTTCTTGTGTTGCTGCTGATGATGCTGTTTCTTTTGTTGCTGATGCTGTTGATGGTGTTGTTGGTGCTGTTGTTGCGGTTTCTGCTGCCGCTGTTGCTGCTCTTGCTGTTGCTGCTGCTGTTGCTACGGCAGCAGCAGCTGCACCAGCTGCAGCAACAGCAGCAACTGCAGCAACCTTGTTGTGAACTTCTGAATCAAGTTACTGTACCTGAATTTGCTGCTGCTGCTGTCTCTTTGCTCCTCAACTAAAGGTGCTTGTCTTCTGCTGCTGCTGCTGCTGCTGCTGCAGTTGTTGCTGCTGCTGACCAGTTCTTGCTGCTTGCTCCTGCTGCTGTCGCTGTTGCTGCTATTTTATTAAAAATAAAATTATAAAAAATAATTTAACAACTATTTTTTCTTCTGCTTGTTTATCATAACAGACC
>CAJFCX010000826.1:0-7500 GCA_904066255.1 Eimeria sp. OTU-X | reverse complement strand
TCTTTATGCTCTTTTATTTGTTAAAATATAATTAATAATTATTATATACAACAACAACAGCAGCAACAGCAACAGCAGCAGCAACAGCAGCAGCAGCAAATGGTGCTGCTGGTGATGGTAGTCGTGCTGGTGCTGTACACAGCGTGGTGCAAAATCTGCAACATTGGCTACATTTGCAGCACTGCTGCTGCTGCTGCTGCTGCTGCTGCTGCTGCTGCTGCTGCGACTTACAGGTAGTTGGTGTAGGCACTGAGGCTTAGGCAGTTAAATGCGAAGTGTCTGTACACCCAAAGTTCATTAGCTGCAGCAACAGCAGCAGCACCCGCAACACGGCAGCAACGCCGCTGCTGCTGCTGCTGCTGCTGCTCACAACCCCGTAGAGAGGCAACTGCAGCTTTGCTGCAGCAGCAGTTCTGCTGCAGCAGCAAACTGACCTAAACAAATTTTTAATTTACTTCTAGCTATAATGCAGCTGCTTCTCTTGCTGCTGCTGCTGCTGTTCTCGCTGCCGTTGCTGCACCTGCATCTGTTGCTGCACCTGCATCTGTTGCTGCAGCTGCTACTGTTGCTACGGCTGCTGCTGTTGCTGCACCTGCTGCTGCAGCATTCTCACTGCGAGTGACCTTCCAGGAGAAGCAGCAGCAGCAGCAGCAGACAGTAGAGGGGATTGCTAGCGTTCTTGTGCCTCTAGCTGCTGCTTGTATGCTGCTGTTGCAGCAGCTTTTTGCTGCATGCGTTCATTGGCATCAAGCTGCTGCTGCTGCTCCAGCCGCAGGTCTGCGTACCGCAGCACATGCATGTGCCTGCAGCAGCATCAGCAACAACAACAGCAGATGCAGCAGCAGCAGTACTTACATGAGGCAACACGCAGCAGCAGCGCTTGGACCAGCAGCAGCAGCAGCAGCACAGCAACAGCCAAACAGCAGCACCAAAGGCAGGTAGTGCCGCATGCCGATAAGCTACAGCCAACCAGCACCAGCAGCAACAGCAGCAACAGCAACAAGAGCAGCAACAGCAGCAGATTACCCGATGAGTCCGCATTTCCTGCTGCTGACAGAATAGCCCATTAAGAAACGCCAAGCAGCAGCGCATGCAAAAGGCAGATATTCTACTTGTCCTCTAGATACAGTCTTCTGCAGCAGCAGCAGCAACAGCAGCAACAGCAGCAACAGCAGCAACAGCAACAACAACAATACAATAATGAGAGAGGGGAGACCTAGCAAAGGGGCAAAGAACGATAGCTGAAGAAGGGATATGGTAGCAGCAGGAGTAGCAGCAGCAGCAACAACAGCAGCTGCAGCAGAACCTGCAAGATATGTAGCAGACGCAGCAGCAGCAACACCAGCAACAGCGACAGCAACTGCAGCAGCAGCAGCAGCAAACTAACATTGCATGCAGGGCAGGTCTTCGTGACGTTGAAGTGTACGACCTGTCTTTGCTGCTGCAGCTCAAGCTCGGAGACAAATATTTCGCTGCTGCTGCTGTTGCTGCTGTTGCTGCTGTTGCTGCAGTTGTTGCTGCTGCTGTCCTTGCCCTTGTTGCTGAGGTTGCTGCTGTTCTGGCTGCTGTTGGTGTTGCTGCTGTCGGGTTTGAGACGCGCTGCTGCAGCACAAAAAGTAGCCCTTTGCTGCAGTAATGCCTGAGAAGGAGCACATCGTGCTGCTGCTGCTGCTGCAGCAGCAGCAGCAGCACAAGGGAGCTGCCGCTGCCGAAGACTTGCTGCTGCTGCCGAAGGCAGCAGGAGGTGCGGACACAAGACAGAATTGAGAGGCCTGCAAACTTCTGTTGGTGTTACCGGGGCTGCTGCTGCAACTCCTGCTGTTGCTGTTGCTGCTGCAGTTGCTGCTGCAACTCCTGCTGTTGCTGTTGCTGCTGCAGTTGCTGCTGCTGTTCCTGCTGTTGCCCCCCGAGCTAGCTGTCTGCCAGTAAAAAGCCGTGAGTGTGCAGCTGTATACGACGCAGCAGCAGCAGCAGAGGCGGAGGCCGCAGCTGCTGCTGCGGCATCGCCTGCTAGCAGCTGTGTGGCTAACATTAGTAGCAAAGAGTTAACGGTCAGTCGTTGTTTCACTCAGGAAATACAGCAGCAGCAGCAGCAGCTGCTGCTGCTGCTGCTTCTGCTATCGCTAAACGATACAGCAGCCTTTAAACATGCATGAATTTTTTAATGAATAAACAGAAAATATTTCATTAAAATTATAATGATATTTGCAAGTTGAGTTTTGCATGCAGCCCCGATCCTGCTGCTGTTGCTGCTGCTGCTGTTGCTGCTGCTGTTGCTGCTGCTAGTGTGGGGCGGAGTTCAGCTGGCTGCTGGCTATCATTTCTTTAGATGGAGAATAAAATAATTATTTTTTATATTTAGAAGCATACAAGAGGGGGAATATAGGTACCTCTATAAACCCTTTGCAGCAGCAGCAGCAGCAGCAGCAGCCCCAGCTGCAGAAGGCAGGTCCTTCTGGGCATAAGGCGGCTTCTCCGTTCACCTCCTCCTTCTGACTATCAGCAGTAGGAGCAGCAGAAGCAGCTGCGCTGAAAGGGTTGGACCAGGAGGTTGAGAAGGAGCAAGTGGAGCAGCAGCAGCAGCCCTAACTGTAACAGCAGCAGCAGCCCTAACAGTAACAGCAGCAGCAGCCCTAACAGTAACAGCAGCAGCAGCAGCAGTAGCAGCACAGTCATGGGGATGAGCAGCGCCGGGGAAGCCACGAAGTCCCCCAAGAAGCACCGCAGCAAATCTGCTGCTGCTGCTGCTGCTGAGGCGAGTACAGCAGCAGCACAATCAAATGCACAGTCTGTGGTAGCCTTCTGTGTAGCAGCTGTTGAGTCAAGCAGCAGCAGCAGCAGCAGCTCTGCTGCTGCTGCTCGTCTGCTGCCATGCTGCCGCGATGGGTCTCTTGTCACGGCAGCAGAATATCTATGGAAGGCTGATGGCACAATCGCCAAGATTGCTGTATGTTTTGCTGTTGTTGTTGTTGTTGCTGCTGCTGCTGCTGCTGTTGCCGCTGCTTCTGTTGTTTTTGCCGCTGCTGTTCCATCTGCTGCTGTCGTTGCCTTTCTCGCTGCTGCTGATTCAGAAGTCCACACACAGGGAAGATTTGCTCTTCGTGGCTGCTGCTGCTGCGTGTGGTATTTGCATGCATGCATTTTGCTGCTGCTGCTGCTGTTGCTGTTGCTGCTGCTATTTATAGGTCTCTAACAGCCTAACATTGGAGACGTACACTCTGCCAGATGCGGTGGACGTACGCCCCAACTGTGGCTGCTGCTTCGTACCAGCAGCAGCAGGTTCTGCTGCTGCTGCAACTACTACTACTTTCGTAGTCGCAGGTGCAGCAGCAGGAGAAGCTGTCGCACTCAAACAACGCAGCAGCAGCAGCAGCAGCAGCAGCAAACAGGCTGCTTTGTCGTTGCCCACTGCACCAACTGCAGCGCTCAAGATTGCTGCTCGTGCCGAGGTATGTCTCAGCAGCAGCAGCAGCAACGGCAACAGCAGCAGCAACAGCAGCAACAGCAACAGCACGGAAATACAGTGGCCAAGCGCTTGCGCTGACGGGGGTGCTGCTGTTGCTGCTTTTGTCTGCAGGTAGGAGGTCGTCTGCTGCTGCTGCTGCCACTGCGACTGCAGCAGGAACAGCAGCAGCAGGAGCAAGAGGAAGAAGAAGAAGCGGAAGAAGAGACGGAGGGAGACCAGTACAGGGATGCTGTCTTGGCTGTTAGCTTGCTGCTGTCAAAGAAAGGAAGCAGCAGCAGCAACAGCAGCAAGAAGCAGCCTTCTCTTGTGTGTACATTAATGGATGCCTATACACTCGACGTGCTGCAGACAACCCGCTTGCTGCTACCGCCTTCAGCAGCAGCTGCTGCTGCTTCCCTGCATGTAGAAGCAACGCTGCTGCCTTCAGCAGCAACAGCAGCAGCAACAGCAGCAGCAGAAGCAGAATGGCCCCGTGTGCTGCTTGCTGCTGCAGCAGAAGATGTGGGCGTGTTTTGGTCCTTCTTGAGGCTGCAGGAAGCAGCAGCAAACGGCAGCAGCAGCAGCAGCAGCAGCAGCGCAGAAGAGTGTGTGCTGCAGCAATTAGAGCTGGGTGGGCAGACACCCCGTTGCATTAGCTGTGTTCCGCCAGCTGCTGCAGCAACAGCAGCAGCAGCTCCTGCTGCTGAACCCCAGCCCGTGCTGCTGGTGGACTCTTCTCAGGGCGAGCTCCTTGTAGGTTGAACCCGTCGTTCGTTGCTGATGCTGCTGCTGCAGCTGCTGCTGCTGCTGCTTCTGCATTTGCTGCAGTAGATGTTGCAAGGTAGAGGGAGATGCAACCGGCGGATCATTTCCTGCTGCTGTCTTTGCTGCTGCTGCTGCTGCTGCAGGTCTTTGGTGTCAGCAGCACGCCGAAGGAGTGTCTACGCTGCGTGAAGCGCAGCAGGCGTTTGCTGCCTACAAACGCCGCTGCTGCAGCAGGTGCCGCAGCAGCAGCAGTTGGTGGCAGTATCATGCTGTCGCCAAGGTGCTGCGTGGAGTGGTGTGCAGCAGCAGCACAAGCAGCAGCAGCAAATGGGGAGGCAGGAGGCTCTGGCTGCTGCTGCACCTTTCTGCTGAGGGATTTGCGTTGGTTAACTCCTTTGGGGTGTACGTACACCACAAACCTCGCTTCTTCAGCGGTACACTCGGTAAGCAGCAGCAGCAGCAGCAGAAGCAACAGTAGCAGCAGCAGCGGCGCTAGCAGCAGCTGCCACGTTGTACATTTGTTTGTGGGGTTGTCTGTGCTGCGCATACACTGTGTTTCTTCCCTCACTTACGGCTGCTGTTGCTGTTGCTGCTGCTGCTGCTGCTGTTGCTGTTGTTGCTCTTCAGGTGCGTGGTCTCTGTATTCCGTCAGTGCAGCAGCAGCGGCAGCAACAGCAGCAGCAGCGGCAGCAGCCACTGATGATGTTGTGGGAGTGCGAAGGAAAAACATTTCTTACTCGCTGCTATGCACAGTCACCATCTGTAGCTGCAGCTGTTGGTAAGTCATTTTGCTGCTGTTGCTGCTGCTACTGCTGTTGTTATTGCTGCTGCTGCTCTATTTGTGTGTTTTGTTGCTGCTGGTGTTTTGCAACCTTTGTTCCTGCTGCTGCTGCTGCGTCTGTGTCTTTAGGTAGCTTTGCGGCAGCAGGGGTTGTCGGGGGTGCTGCCTTGGAGGTGCAGCAGCAGCTGCTGCTGCAGCAACTGCAGTCCCTCAGCAAGGAGCAGCACAAACTTGCTGGGCAGCTGCTGGTATTGCCGTCCTCCGGTGCCAGTGCAGACTTGCTGCAGCAAATTGCTGCTCCGTTCTTAGCGTCGCAAGAAGCAAAACGCCGAGCTGGTAATGTTGCTGTTGCTGCTGCTGCTGCTGCTGCTCCCCCTCCTCCTTGGCCTGGGCTTACTTTTGCTGCTGCTGCCTGCTGCTGCTGCTGCTAGTTAGTGGCGCATCTGCTGCAACACATGTAATTGGAATGCTGCTGCTGCTGCTGCTGCTGGTTAGTGGTGCATCTGCTGCAACATTTGTATTTGTAATGCTGCTGCTGCTGCTGTTGCTGCAGAAGAGACTGTCTGTTTGCTGCTGCACAAGCAGATCTTGACCCCACACCGCGCATTGCTGCAGCTAATTATTCACTGCAACTTCCATGTTGCTGCTGCATGCAGCTTCTGCTGCCCGGCCATGCGGGTAAGCCTACAGATACTGCTAACGCTTCTGCTGTTACCCTTTGCTGCTACTGCTGCTGCTGCTTGGTGCATGAGACTGGCGTGTCAGCTGTATTTGTCTTTTGTCCATAGGAAGAAGACGCTGCGTTGCTGCTGCAGTGGAGGCCTCAGCTGCTGCGGGTGCTGCTGCAGCATGCGCAGCACTTCAGGGCCTCCGTCCTTGCGGGAAGCTTGCTGCAGCTGCAAATACAGCAGCAGCAGCAGCAGCAGCAGGATGTTGTGGAGCAAGTGCTTAGGCAGCTGGTTGTGTGGCTGCAGCACCAACACTGCGACGCTCTGGAGTCGGAGCAGCAAGTGGAGCTACAGGCCCTGCAGCAGGAGCTGCAGCAGCAGCAGGCGCTGCTGCAGCAAGAGCAGGAGGAGCAGGAAGAGGACCAGAGGCTACCACTTCCCGTGCTGCTTGACGTTGCATGCGGATTCGTTGATGCCTTTCTCCCTGTAAGCAGTTAGGGTTTAGCTTTTAGGATTTAGGGTTTGAGTTAAGGGTTTAGGGTTTATAAGTGGAGGGTTTAGGGTTTATAGTATTTAGGGTTTATAGTGTTTAGGGTTTGTATTTTGTTGTGTAAACAGGCAAGTTTGTATCCGAGTGTAGAGCGGCAAGAAGCAGCAGAGCTGCAGAAAGTGCGGGGATTGCTGCTGCTGCTGCAGCAGCAAATTGACTTGCTGCTGCAGCAGTATAGCCCACAAGAGGAGCAAAAGCTTGAGGGAAAAGTCTTAGGGGCGCTAACATCGAGGCTAACCCCTCAAGATCTGGTGAGGAAGTGTTGCTGCTGCTGTTGCTGTTGTTGTTGCTGCTGTTGCTGCTGCTGCATATGCTGCTGCTGTTGCTTATGGTTGTAAGGGATGCTGGCGTGTGGGCTTTGGTGCAGCGGGAGAAGGCCAACCAAGAGGCTCTCTTCCATATATCTTCGCTGCGCATTTGAAGGCAGCAGCAGCAGCAGCAGCAGCAGCCGTCTGTGCTGCAGCAGCAGCAACTCGCGTTGCAGCAAAATCGCACTCTGCAGCAGCAGCTGCTGCAGCTGCTGCGGCTGGAGCAGCCGGTGCAGCAGCTGCAGCAGCACGTCTATTGGCGTAAAATCCGCACACCTTTGCTGCTACCGCCTTTTGGAGGCTTTAGGGAGATCAGCAGCAAATCTTATTTTAAGGTTTTAAACATTACAGCTATTAACCGTAAACCAGTTACAGTGACAGCAGGAGCAGCAGGAGCAGCAGCTGCAGTAGCAGCAGCAGCTGCTGCTGGTGCGGTCGACATCATTAGGTGTACTCGGTCTAGCAATTATATAGGGTTGGTGCTAAGGATAGAACAGTTACTGCCTGTCTCATGTCATTTTGGTTGCAGCAGTACTCCTTGGTGCTGCTGCAGCAGCAGCAAGTGCTGCTGCTTCTTCTGCTACCTTGCTGGGTACTCGCAATGTAAGGACGGTAGAGAGTAGCGGAGTAGAGTCCTTATAATGCATACACTCAGGGGTTTACATCTAGCACATTGTAGCCTTCTCCCTTCTATTAACTGTATTTAAAAAGAATAAAATAAAAATAACAACTTCTTGCTTAAAATAAAACAAATACAAGAGAAGGAAGAACAGGTGTTAGGACGGCTAGCAACAGCCATAAGCAGCAACACGAAGGAAGGGCGATACAGCCGCTTCAGACGTTTTCTTTACATAATAAAAAAAGAATTAAAAATATAATTACTTGTTTAATTAAATTAAAATGAATTTAGTACAATGTAAGAACAAGGCAAAGGAAGAAAATCAACCACTTTCCCCCACCGACCCCAGTAAAAAATAACACCC
>CAJFCX010000825.1:0-7500 GCA_904066255.1 Eimeria sp. OTU-X | reverse complement strand
GACGGCACAGCAGCAGCAGCTGCTGCTGCAGCAGCTGCTGAAGACGCTGCAGATGCTGCAGCAGCAGCTGTTGCTGATGCTGCAGATGCTGCAGCAGCTGCTGCTGCTTATAGTGTTGCAGCATCAACAGAAGAGGCAGCAGCACCCAAGTGGGAAAGTTTTGCTGCTGCTGCTGCTGCAGCGCATGCAGATGGTGGTAAGATAATTTACTTTGACGTAAAGAAGAGCCAAGCTCTTAAAGACAAGAGCAGCGCATCCGCAGCAGCAGCAGCTGCTGCTGATGCAGCAGCTGCTGCTGTTGCTGCAGATAGCACTGCTGCAGCAGCTGATGGAGAACCAGAGGGAAGAGAGGAAGTAGCAGCAGCATCGGAAGGTGAAGCAGCAACAGGAACAGCTACATCAGCATCAGCAGCACCAACACCAACAGCAGCAACAGCAGCAGCAGCAGCAGCAGCTCTGCTGCTGAGCAGTCAAGATGGAAGTGATTCATCTCAGACAACGGTCCGTTTACGACGATCAAGTGATGATCAACAGCAAAACTCACAAGAACAGCAGCAGCAGCAGCAGCAGCAGCAGCAGCAGCAGCAGCAGCAGCAGTATGATAATGATTTATGTGGTGACATAGAAGATTTAGTTCCTTCTTGCACCTCCATGACCAGCACTACCATCACCATTAGTAGCATCAACAACAGCAGCATGAACAAGAGCATAAACAGGAGCAACAGCATCAGCATCAGCAGCAGCAGCAGCAGCAGCAGCAGCAGCAGCAGCAGCAGCAGCAGCAGCAAGCCTATAGAAATAAGAAAGTATATTTTATCTCCGACGGATTTTTCGGGTCAAGTTTGGTGCGAAAAACAAATCGATAATTTTCTTAAGACAGGAAAAAAAAAGAGACCTAATAAGGCTATGAGGGATGGTACCTTATTTTCCTGCTGCTGCTGCTGCTGCTGCTGCTGCTGCTGGTGCTGATGCTGCTGCTGCTGATAATGATAATGATGATAATGATGATGATGATGATGATGGTGGTGGTGGGGGATATAGTGGTGGTAATTATGATCATGATTATGATGGTGTTACTACTCTTGCTGCTGTTGCTGCTGTTGTTGTTGTTGTTGTTGCTGCTGCTGCTGCTGCAGTTATTATTCTTGTGCTGCTGTGTATGCATGCATGCAATAGGGACAGAGCAGCATGCTGCTATAGAGATGCGTTATCATCTATATTGGCATATAGAGGTCGCCTTTATTCAAGATGTAAGAAGCTGCTGCTGCTGCTGCTGCTGCTGTTGTTGCTGCTGTTGCTGCTGTTGCTGCTACTGTTGGTTGTTGTGATGCATGTGCTGTATCGTGTGTCTCTTTTGCTGCTGCTGCTGCGGGCTCCTGCAGTTCATAGGATTTAAATTATTAAATTCGCTGCAGCAGCTGCTGCAGTTGCTGCAGCGCGGCAGCTGCCGTGAGGTGTATCTCCTTGCTAAACCCCATTTTGCTGCTGCTGCACTTAACAGCAGCAGCAGCAGCAGCAGCAGCGACAGCAACAGCAGCAGCGACAGCAGCAGCAGCAGCAGCACCAACGATGGTGTCTTGCTGCGGGGTATAATGGATGAGATGAGTCTTGTTGTTCGTGACCCTGTGGGGTGTACATACATCCCTTTGCTGCAGCAAATAGAGCAGCAGCAGCAGCAGCAGCAGCAGCAGCAAAACAACAGAAGCAACAACAGCAGCTATTGTTGTATGAATTGTAGCAATTGTTGCTGTATATTATGTACTGCTGGTGCTGCTGCTGCTGCTGCTGCTGGTATAAATAAGGAGACAGTTAATTATATTTTAATTAGTGATACAAAGACAAGGAGACAATTAACTGTCCCTTCTTTGCCACAAAAACAAACTGCTGCTATACAACTACAAGTATGTATACTTATTTATATATTTGTCTCCTTTTTATTGTCTCCTTTTATTACTGTCTCCTTTATTGTCTCCTTTTTATTGTCTCCTTTTTATTGTCTCCTTCTTATTGTCTCCTTTTTATTTGTCTCCTTTTTATTGTCTCCTTCTTTATTTGTCTCCTTTTATTGTTTTGTGTCTCCTTTTACTGTCTCGTTTTACTTGCCTCTGCTGCTGTTGCTGCTGCTGCTGCTGTTGCTGGGTGTGATTGGGTTGCTTCTGCTGCTGCTGCTGTTGCCGTTGTGTAGATGTACAGCTTCATGGTGCAGCTGCTGCAGCAGCAGGAGGAGCAGCAGCTGCTACAGGTGCTGCAGCACTTAGCAGCAGCAGAAGGAGGAGACATCCTTGAGCCTTTTCGGTCTCCTTTGCTGCTAGAGGGAATTCAGCAATCGCAGCAGCAGCTGCAGCAGCTGCACTGCAGCAGGAAATACTGCAGCAGCAGCAACAGCAACAGCAACAGGAGCAGCAGCAGCAGCAGCGAAGCACCAAGTCTTAAAACGATGCTGCTGCTGCTGCAGCAGTTGCTGCAGAGGCTGCCGCCTCCAGCTGACGAGCTGCACATTGTCTATGAATGCCAAGGTTAGTTGCTGCTGCTGCTGCTGCTGCTGCTGCTGCTGTTGCTGCTGTTGCTGCTGCTTACATTGTAGATTTAATCATCAACTGTTTGCTGCTGCATTTCCTCTTACCCTCCTGCTGTTCCAATTCCTCCTCCTCCTCCTTCCCCAATGACTACTGTTGCTGTTGCTGCTGCTGTTACTGTTGCTATTGCTGCTGCTGCTGCTGCTGCTGCTGCTGCTGCTGCTGCAGGCAAGATATTTGCTCGTGAGCGTGTTCCATTTTCTCTGTCTTCATTTTATTTTTCATTTTATGATTTATTAAGTTGGTGGTTTGGGCATAGACATACAGAAGCTGTAGGGGTAAGGAGTCCTCTTGCTGCTGCTGCTGCTGCTGCTGCTGCTGCTGTTGCTGCTGCTGTTGTTGTTATTGTTGTTGTTGCTGCTGGTGATGCTGATGGCGGTGGTGATAGGGTTGCTGCTGGTGGTCATAGGCATGCTGGTGGTGGTTATAGGGGTGCTGCTGTTGGTTATATGGATGCTGCTGCTGCTGCTGCTGCTGCTGCAGTTCATGCTGTAGCTGCTGCTGCTCTTGTTGCTGCTGCTGATACTGCTGTTACTATTGCTGCTGTTAATATTCCTGCTGCTGTTGCTGTTGCTGCTGCTGCTGCAGAGCTCGGAGCGATGGAAGTGTAAGTACTGCGAATTCGTTGGCGAGTGCGACATGACGCCTCTTACACCAGAAGAGAGGCAGCAAGCACAGCAGCAGCAGCAACAGCAGCAGCAGCAAGAGGAGGAGGAGCTGCTGCGGCAGCAGAAGGAGCAGCAAGAAAAACGAGAGCAACAAGAAAAAGAAAAAGACATTCAGCAGGAAGCACAGCAGCAGGTGCAACACGGCCCTGAAGCGGACTTGTTGCTGCAGCAGCAGCAACAACAACAACAACAGCAGCAACAACAGCAACAACAGCAGCAGAAGCAGGGAACACCGCAGCAGCAGGAGACCCATCAAGAACAAAAGGAGAATGCTAGGCAGCAGCAAGTGCGGCTGCTAAATGAAGATACGCTGCGCCTCAAACAGAAGCAGCAGCAACAGCAGCAGCTGCTGCAACAGCAGCAGCTGCTGCAACAGCAGCTGCAGCAGAAGCAAGAACAACAGCAGCAGCTGCTGCAACAGCAGCTGCAGCAGAAGCAGCAGCAAGCAGCAGCACAGAGAGCGCTTCAGGCGCAGCGAGCAGCAGACGGAGGACTTGCTGCTGCCCTCAGAGTTGCAACAAGCGGCGGCCACCTCCAGCAGCTCTTCTCGCAGCAGCAGCAGAAGCAGCAGCAGCAACAGCAGCAGCAGCGGCAGCAGGGCAGCAGCCTAAGCTATAATAATACGCCCTTTGCTAGCCTTCAAAGGGCAGTTTGTGCTATGAAGGGACTAACGCCGCAGTCAGCAGCAGGACCACCTGCTGCTGCTGCTGCTGCTGCTGCTGCATCTGCATCACCTGCAGCAGCAGCAGCAGCAGCAGTAGGAGGATCAGCAGCAGCAAAAGCACAACTACAGAGACGAGGATGGCTAGCCAGCAGCACCCCTGGAGTTGTCCCTTCACAGATGCTGCCGGCCCCACCACGACCGAGGCAGCAGCAGCAGCAGCAGCAGCAGCAGCACCAGCAGCTGCTGCTGCTGCAGCAAAAGAGGCAGAATCAGCAGCAGCAGCAAGCAGGTGGCGTTAAGAAAAGAGGAGGAGGACGTATAACAGATTTCTTCTCTCCTCTAGGCAATAATAATAACTAAGTAGACAATGTTGCTGCTGCTGCTGCTGCTGCTGCTGCTGCTGCTGCAGTAGTAGTAGTAGTATTGCATAATATTCCTCTAGGTGTTGTCTCCCTCTGTCTCCTTTGTCTCCTTTTTGTCTCCTTTATTGTCTCCCTTTTTATTCTCTTGCTACTGTCTCCTTTTACTTGTCTCTTTGGCTATAGGGGGGAGACCCTAGAGGAAACTGAGGGTTTAGGGTTTAGGGTTTAGGGTTTAGTACATTTGAAGGGGAGATTGTTGTTGTTGCTGCTGCTATTTAGCGCAGCAAAAAACCCCCAAACCCTAAACCCTAAACCCTAAACCCTAAACCCTAGGACGTGTTGTTTGTATCTTATTGCCTCCACAGTAGAGGCGGATTTTTCTTTAGTACTAAATTAGGGTTTAGGGTTTAGGGTTTAGGGTTTAGGTGTGCAGCACAGCATCAAAGGAGACACAAAAAGAGTTTTGCTGCTGCAGTTGTTTGTCTCTTTTTCCTATAAAAAAGAAAATAAAAACATTTAAATATTTAATAGGGTCTGCTGCTGCTGCTGCTGCTGCTGCTGCTGCTGTTTATTTCTTACCTTTAACAATAGCTTCCTCCTGCAGCAGCTGCTGCAGCAGCGCAGCAGGAGAAGCACGACGTGTAGGGTTTATCTGCAGCAGCGCATGCAGCAGCCTGTGTGCTCGTGGATCTTTGTTGCATGTATTTAGCTGCAGCTTCTTGCTGCTGCTGCTGCTGTCTGCTGCTGCTGCAGTATATAAGTGCCGCAGGTGCTGCAGCGTGTCTCCTTCGCTAGCAACAGGAGAAATATTGTAAGGAAGTCTGGCGCTGCAGAAGACATGAAAGAGCAGCAGGCCTAGTCCCCATGCTGCAGTTGCTGCTGCTGCTGCAGCAGCAGCAGCACGAGTATCCTTATTATACTGCAGCAGCAGCAACTCCTGCTGCTGCTGCCATACCTCCTTCTCCTCCTTACCTACAGCAGCAGCACAGAAGGCCATCTCTGGGGGTAGGTAAGCCTTCCATAGAATTTTAAGTTCTTCTTCTTCGCATAGTTGCTGCTGCTGCTGCTGCTGCTGCTGTTGCTGCTGCTGCTGCTGCTGTGGTTGATGTTGCTGCTGCATTGTATGGACACCTTCAAGCAGCAGATTCCCTTTGCTGCTTATCCAAGGAGCAGCAGGACCTAATGCATTCATATGCAGACCTGCTGCATGCATTGCTGCTGCTGCCTGCAGCAACTGCAGCGCAACAAACCATTGGCCTTGCTGCTGCAGCAGCGGCAGCTGCTGCAGCCGCAGCAGAGCATCAGGGTATAACTCTATCCAATTCAGCAGCAAATCTTTTGCTGCTGCAGCAACTATAGGGGAAGGGAGGGACAGCTGCCCTATCCATATAGGCAGCAGCAGATGACGTCTTGCTGCAGCAAGTGCTGCTGCTTGCTGCTGCTGTTGCTGCTGCTGCAGATGATGCTTTTTTGCGCTTTTTTGCTGGTTATTTTCGTCTTGTAAGGGTTGTGTCTGCTGCTGCTGTTGCTGCTGCGGTTGCTGCAGCAGCTGCATAGCTGCATGCATGCGTTTCTGTCTCTCTTCAGCAGCAGCAAATGCATCATCTTCTGCTGCTGCTAATTGTCCCCTCTCTATCCTCATTAAGTAATGGGGACCTGCTGCTGCTGCTGCTGCTGCTGCTGATCCTGCTGCTACTGCTGCTGCTGCATCAGGGACAGCCCTTACCCTAAAGTGCATGCTGCTGCGCGTTGTGTCTCTTAGGGACTCTAGCAGCAGCAGGGAGGGTACGTTGCTGCTGCTGGCTGCTGCTGCTGCCGCTGTAGCAGCAGCAGCTGCTGCTGCTTCTCCAGCCGATGCTGCTGCTTCTGCTGCCTCTGCTGCTGCTGCTGCTGTATCCAGCTGCAGCACAACAGGAGGACCTAACTTATTAAATAGATCCTCTACTAGACGTCCTGATCCCTCAGCAGAAACTGCTGCTGCTGCTGCTGCTGCTGCTTGCAGCAGCTCCTCCCTTCCTGCTGCAGCAAGAGAAGCAATTGTATCCAATCCTGCTGCTGCTGCTGCCTTTGCTGCTGCTATCGATGCAGCATTGCTGCTAGGGTCATCTTCTTCTGTTGTTCCCTTGCTTCCTGCTGCTGCTGGAGATGCCGTCGTAGTAGTTGTTGTTGTGCTGCTGCTGCTGCTGCTGTTGCTGCTGCTGCTGCTGGTATGGTGTACAGGGAGGAGGGGTAAGGATGACCTCGATAGTCCTTCAATGTCTGAGTGTAGTTGGCCTACAAGCAGCAAATGCTCTAGCTGCTGCTGCTGCTGCTTCTGCTGCTGCTGCTGCTGCTGTTGCTGCTCCTCCTCCTGCTGCTTCTTCTCCTTTCTTGCTGCTGTTGCTTCCTCCTCTGCTGCTTCCCATTCCTTCAATGCAGCTAAAATAGCTGCTTGCTTCTGCTCAAATAAAATTGCTGCGTCCCTCTGCTGCTGCTGCTGCTGCTGCTGCTTCTCCCGCTGCTGCTGCAGTATACCAGACTCGTCTTCTTCCCCCGGCTCTCTGCCGCCAAGGAGGCCCTGCAGCAACTGCTCGTCAGTGTAGCTATCCACTTCTGCTGCTGCTGCTGCTGCTGCATCTCTTCCGGTGTCTTGGTGCCCCTCATCTGCTGCTGCTGCTGCTGCTTCGTCCTGCGGTATCATAGAGTAGAGGCGGTCAAGGGCCTCCTCGGGGCCCCCAAGGGGCCCCCCAAGGGGCCCCCCAAGGGGGCCCCCAGGGGGCCCCCATTCAAGACGCTTGGAGTTATTTAGATTCCTAAATCCTCCTGTCTCTGAGGGTCTCCAAGCTGCTGCTGTTGCTGCTGTTGCTGCTGCTGCTAAAACTGCTGCGGGTAGCAGCAGCAGATACCTCATTGGATGGCGAGGCCCCAAGAGCCTAACAGCCCTCAGAGGGCATAAGGTAAGCAGCGTACAGTACTTGCTGTTGTTGCTGTTGCTGCTGCTGATACTGTTGCTGCTGCTGCTGTTGCTGGTCCTGTTCTGCTGCTGCAGCTGAGGAGACACTCGAAGGACCCCCGTGTGTTGCAGCCATGCACCGTTTAGCAAAAGAGGCGGACGAATCCAAATATAGATCTTAGGACACACAATTAAGGGTTTAGTGTTTAGGGTTTAGGGTTTAGGGTTTAGGGTTTAGGGTTTAGGGTTTAGGGTTAGCCGCCTCCAGTGGACCGTCCGGTGGCCTTGGGGTGTCGGC
>CAJFCX010000824.1:0-10378 GCA_904066255.1 Eimeria sp. OTU-X | reverse complement strand
ATCCCAGGGAGCAGCAGCAGTAGCGGAAAGTCGCGCACTGTATCTACGGCAGCAGTTTGTGTTGCGGGGAGAGAGGCGCGGCCGATTGCCAATAACAACGGTGCAGCAGGGAGAACAGCAGCAGCAGCAACAACAGCAGCCAAACAGCCCGTCAGGGACAACAGAGGCCTCGCCGTCTCCGCGTAATTCTCTAACCCCACGGAGCGACACGCATGCATTTGCAGCAGCAGCAGCTGTTGCTGGTGCTGCTGCTGGTGCTGAGGATGGGGTTCCTCCTCCCGTTGCCGCGGCGGGCGCTGTAGGAGATGCGTCGTTGGCAACAGCAGCAGGTGGGGGCCCTCCATCAACAGCAGCATCTGCAGCAACGGCAGAACGGCCGTGGGATGATCGCGTGCTGCAGGGGGTTTGGGGTTCAGCGGCGGGCGGAGCCCCGCCTCCCGATGTAGCAGCAGCTGCAGCTGCAGCAGCTGCAGCTGCAGCTGCTGCAGCAACTGGGCAAATGGCGCAGCTGGACGTGTATGTTCATGGACTTACGCAAACCCCGTTAACCTATCGAATGCCCCTTGCTGTCCCCTTCAGGTCAGCCGCCTCTCAACCCTAAGCCCTAATTGCACCTCCACTGCAGGGAAGTGCATGCAGCTCTGCAGCTGGTTGTGCTATAGTCTCCCTCTTGTGTCTATTATTTAGTGTTTCCCAGAATTCCGTAGGATTTTTTGCTTATTAGGGTTTAGGGTTTTTTAGGGTTTATTAAGGTTTAGGTGTTAGGGTGTTTCGTTTGGCGCAGGAAGCTGATGCGGTACTACAAGGACCAAGCCGGCCTGCGGGATGACGTGGTGGAGTTTCTCTGGATCAAAAGAAAAGTCGTTACACGGGTAAACCCTAATCCCGAATTCATACCCTAAACCCTAATTCACACCCTAACCATCATAGAAACCCTCAACCCTAATGCGGAAACTCTAAACCCTAATGGGAACCGTAAACCCTAAATCCATAACAGGAGCTGCACTGAAGGTTAACCACCCCAGACCTGTAGAGCCGTTGCCCAAAGCGATCTTAAATCATATGGGCCTGAAACCGTAAACCCTAATTATTAATTATTATACTGGATAGCTGAGCTTATCTGTAAGCGCTTAAGAGCCTGTTGCAGTGACGGACGTCCTAGGGTTTGGGGTCTCGTGCTTTTTGTTTCCGAGGGTCTATGGTTTAGGATTTAGGGTTTTTGTGTGCAGCTGCTACCCGATTTAAGTCCGTTGGATTATCGCATGCAGCGAGGGCAGTTGCAGCTCTTTGCTGAGGTTAGGCCATCTTTGCAATATGCGCAAAAAGTTTGGATTTCTCTCTTTATTGAAGGTATTTCTTCAGGGCTTTCCCTCTTTACTTAGGCGTTTCTACCAGAGTTTAGTGTTTCTCTGCTGCTGCTATACAGCTGCTGGTGGGGGGCGTCGGATGAGGGACGAGGGTGTGAGAGGGTTTTGAGGGCTAACGAGCATTTATAGTAGGGTTGCTGTTAGCTTCAAGAAGAGGATGTTGCTTACTCCCTACTCGTGGACAGCAGGGTTTAGGGTTTAGAGTTTACTGGTTTACTGTATAGATTGGGGATTGTGAGGGTTTATTCTCGTTTCGGGGGGTTTACGGTGTACGGTTTAGTGTTTGTTATCTGCAGGCTCTGAGGAGGCTCCGTATCTGCCGCGTTTGCGTTTCAATGCCAGCATGATGACACCCTTCTCGTATGCCTTAAACCCTAAACCCTAGGTGGTAGTTTTCCGCGTGCTGCTGGCCCTCATACACGCTAGAGGCCCTCTTTTGGACCTGCTGCAATAGCTGTTGCTGTTGCTGCTGTGTATTTACAGGCGGCTCTCTGAGAGCTACAGCAGAAATGTGGGGGTTGCTGAAGGGGATTTGCTGCTATTTTATTCTGTACGTCCTGCCGAGCTGCTGCTGCTGCTGTTGCACTGCGCGCGGCATTCAGGGATGGCAGTTCTAGCAGCAGCTGTTGCTGCTGATGTATTGTTACATGGTTATCACTGCTGCTGCTGGAGTGTTGCTGGTGCTGCTGCTACTGCTGTTGCTGCTCTTGTAAACTGCTGCTGCTGCTTTTCTGCTGTTTTCTGCTGCAGCGAGAGCAGTATACGGTTCAGATAAACCTCAGCAAATGCCCACTGGACTACGACGTTAGGGAAAATGATGTAGTGAAGGTCAGTTTGCTGCTGCTGCTGTTTCTGATCCTGGTGGTGCTGCACTGTTGCTTCCTCACCACCTCTGCTGCAGCATCTGTTAAATGGCTACTGCTCCTGGTGTTAATCCCCCTACTGTTGATGCTGCTTTTATTGCTTGTGCTGCAGGCGGAGTTGAGACCAGGAGCTGCAGTGCCTGCGGCTTTAGCCGAGCAATACGAGCAGGCGCAGCGTCAGCTGCTGCAGCGGCAGGCACACATACACTAGCTGAATGTAGGCAAGCCTGCAGTAGTAGCAGCTGTAGTAGCAGGAGGAGCAGCGTCATTTGCTGCTGCTGGGGTTGCCCGTTTGGCAGGAGACAGCAACAAGTGTTTGCGTTGTTGCAACTGCTGTTGCCGCTGCTGCACGCAACTCTGTGCCTCTACGGTGATTGTTGCTGCTCTTGATGTGGTGGCGGCTGCATCGCGGTGCTGCTTTGGTAGCAGCAAAGGGATTCGTTACAATTCAACAGCTGTACAAGCAGCAGCTGTTGCTGCAGCTGCTGTTGCTGTTGCATGCATCGTAACGCGCAGCAAACTGCATGCTGCTGGTTCTAGAGCTAAGAAACAGCTCAAGTTTGGGTTGCTGATAGTTTTGTCGCGGTTACCTCCTCGTTGTCTTCTACTAAACCCTAAACCCTCACACACTTGGCTGAGTATAGATGAAGGGTTTGTTGTTACAACCCCCATATACGGGGGCTTAAAATTAAAAAGTCGCGAGCCTAGGGTCTAGGGGCCTACAACCTAGGATTTTACGTATCGAGCCTAGGATTTAGGGTCTTAGTGTCTAGGGTCTTTGGACCTTGAGTCTTCCGATCCTTAGGTTTCAGGCTCTAGGGTGTAGCTTTTTACTTTATCGGGTTTTCGGGTTTAGGGTTTGTTCCTCCGTTAGGAGGAGAGCACTACGCCTCACAAATCCATACGGCGACAACAGAAGCGGGCAACACCCACATTAGCAGCAGGAACAGCACAGACAAGAAGAACAGCAGCAGGAATAACAACAACAGCAGAAACACCAACAACAACAATAGCAGCTACAGCAGGATGAGCAGAAGAACGATCACTTGGAGCAACAGCAACAGCCGCGAGAGCAACAGCAGAAGCAACAGAAGCAGCAAACAGCAACAGTAGTGATGAAAATTTATGGAAGACGACAGTTGCAATTTAGTATGTTACATTTGGGTTTATAACCAACACAAGGTGCTGCTGCTGCTGCTGAGAGCCCTTGCTGCTGCTGTTGCAGCCATTGCTGCTGCCGCCGTCCAGTGGCTGCTGCTGCTGCGAAGCAGACAGGTATGGATTCAAAGTCATAAATAAACAGCAACACATCTAAGATATATCGGCTAAGAAATACAGCAGTTTGGCATCTGGCTGCTGCTCTTCTTGTTGCATGCGGGAGCAACAGCAGCAGCAGCAACAGCAGCAGTGCAGCAGCAGCAGCAGCTGCTGCTGCAGTGACTTTGATGAAGCAGATCATAGACTCCTCGTTTGCGCTTGGCATGGAAAGACAAATTATTATAAACTAAAGAATTTGCTTGCTGCAGCAGCTAACTGCAGCAGTACGAGCATCATTGCCTGCGGCCCGGGCTGCAAGTGCAGCAGCAGCGGCAGGAGCAGCTAGAACAGCAGTAGCTCCAGCTACAACAGAAGCAGAAGCAGCTACAACAGAAGCAGCAGGAGATCGACACCTGGCCGGAGGAGCGGCACACACTGCAGCGGCGGCAGCAGCAGTATGCTGCTGCTGCGCACACTCGCAGCCGACCCCATGCCGACGTGCTCCTTAGCAGCACCACAGCAGCAGCAGCAGCAACAGGAGCAGCAGCAGCTCGTCTTCAGGCGCCAAGGCGCCCCCTTGCTGCTGCTGACGTTGCTCCTGCAGTTTTAGCTGCTGCTGCAGCCGTCATAGCTGCTGCTGCTACTGGGGAGATGATTCCTTTGGGGGCAGCAAGCAGCCGCTCCCTCCCGCAGCGCTACAGGTTAGTGCAACAGCACCATCATCTGCAGAAGTAGCCGAATAATCATAGCATATGCAGCATCAGCTTCAGCTGCTGCTGCAGCAACATCAGTGTCAGCTGCACCAGCATTAGTTTTGGTCTCGTGTTGCTGTTTGTCTGGTGTGTTATGCAGCAGGGGGAGGCTCCATAGACGTCTCGGCAGCCGCAACGGTAGTAGTAGTAGTAGCAGCAGCAGGAACATAAGTAGCAGCAGCAGCAACCGCAGCAGCAGCAACCGCAGCAGCAGCAATGACAGCCTCCTAAGCTGGAGGAGCAACCGTGCGTTGTTCCCTGTGCCAGCTCACAGCAGTAGCAAGCGAACGAGCTGCCTCCGCAGATCGCAGCAGCAACAACAGCAGCAGCAACAGCAACAGCAGCAGCAGGAGCAGCAAGGAAGCTCGGACTCTGAATCAGCTGAGGCGTATTGGCAGCCAGGCCGTCGTCAGCAACTACAGCGGCAACACGAGAAGCAGCAGCTTCTCCCCCGCGACTCTGCTGCTGGTAGTGTTGCTGCTCTTAGCACACCATCTTCATCATCATTTTCTTCGTTATCTTCGCAGCAAAAACAACAACAGCCTCATCAACAGCAGCAGCAGCAGCAGCAGCCTACGCATGCATGCAGGGGTTTGCTGCAGTTGCTCCCTGTTTCAGTAGAGGGTTGGCCAGTCTTTTTAGTAACTTATTTTGCTTATTCTTCTTTATACAGCACAAGAAAGCCCTTAAGTGTTGTTAAGGGGGCATTAAATAAGTCGTTGGGGCTTTCTTTGCATGCATTGGGGTGTATAGACACCGCATTCTTAGGTTGTTATGCCGCAGGGCAGCTGCTGCTGCCCCTGCTACTTGCTGCTGTACCACAGAAAAGTTTTGCTGCACTCACCGCAGCATGCTTTCTGCTCTCCGCTGCAGCAACAGCAGCATTCGGATGCAGCAGCAACGGATTCCTCCTCCTGCTGCTGTGGGGATTTAATGGACTCGTGCATGCACCCCTTTTCCCGCTGCTGCTGCAGTATGTCTCTGCTGCTGTTAAACCAGAGAACAGAGGAGCAGCACTTGGCCTATGGACAACTTCACAGCAAACGGGTATTGCTGCTGCTGTCGCTGCTGCTGCTGTTCTGTGCTGTTCCTGGCGATGGTTCTGTTAATACTGCTAACTTCGTGCCCCTGCTGTTGCTGCTGCTGTTGTTGTGGGGTTTTGCAGCTCGTAATTGGTGTCACTCTGCTGCTGCCGGTGTGCGTTATGTGTTCGAACTGCAACCATGCTGCTGCTGCTGCTGCTTCTGTTGCTGCAGGGGCGATGGCTGCTACTGCTGTAGCTGCATTAGTGGAGGCAGCACTAGGCTGGCGTCAGGTATTCTTTTGTGCTGCTGCAACAGCAGCAGCAACTTCTCTGTTGCTGCTGTATCTGCTGCCATGGAGCAGCCAGAAGGCAATGCGGCTTCAGCAGCAGCAGCAAGCAGAACTCGAAGGCCTCGAGGACGCCGCAACAACAGCAGACAGCCAGGAGCAGCAACAGCGAGAGTTGGATGAGGAGCAAGATCAGGAGTTATGGGAGTTGGGTAAGCAGCAACAGCTGCAGCAGCGACAGCAGCAGCAAATGCAGGTGCAACAGCAGCAGCACCAGCAGCGGCAGCTGCAGCTGCTGCAGCAGCAGGTGCACTCCCCTGATTGTCTCGTGTGCTTCCAGCCCCAAGAGGCCGCATGCATAGAGATGGGGGGCACAGGAGAGAGCAGTAGCATAGGTACAACATTAACCCCCGCCGAGGCAGCAGCACCTGCTGACGGCTACAGCAGCAACAGCAACAGCAGCAGCAGCAGTAGCAATAGCCCTAGTAGCAGCAGTAATAGCCCCAGCAGCTGCAGCAATGCAAGTCCTATTCATGGATATTACTACTCTGCTGCAGCAGCATTCACCTCAGCAATGACGCCGCGTGCTCCTGCTGCTGTTGCTGCTGCGGCGGCGGCGGCTGCGCGCGCATCTGGAGGTGGTGCAGCAGCAGCAAGCAGATGTAGGACTCCGGTGCTGCCTCCTCTTCAGTTCGAGGCATCGTCTGCTCTATCAGTAGGACCCCCAGCAGCAGCAGCAACTGCAGCAGGACCCCCTAGGGGACAGGGATCTGCTCCCCGCTCTGCAACAGCAGTTGCAGCGCATCAGCTGCAGCAGCTGCTGCTAATGTTTTCGGTTCCCTCTACCAGCAGCAGCAGCAACAACAGCAGCCGTAATCTGCGTCGAGTGGCACCGTTACGTTGCACCCGTAACAGCAGCAGCAGTAGCAGGTGCAGCAAGAGGAGCAGCAGCAGCGTGCGCCGTGGGAGCAGCAGCAAGCAGCGTGTTGGTGGGGTTTTGCTGCAGCAGCAGCAAGCGCGCGCCCTTATATGTCTTGCTGCTGCAGCATACTTCTTTATTAAACTTATTCGTTATAGTTTGTTGCTGTGGCTTCCCTTCTTCCTTGCGCAGCAAGTGCAGCTATCTGCTGCTGCTGCTGCTGCTGCATCTATTCCCTTCGATATAGGTGGCATGTTGGGCGCTGTTGCTGCTGGCTTTGCTGCAGATAAACTCTGCTCAGGTGACTTCTTGCTGCTGTTGCTGTTGTTGCATACTGGGGCGGCTGCTGGTGTTGCACTGTATAATTGGAAGCAACATTGTTTCTGGCTCCTGCTGCTTCAGAGATGGGCGTTCCCTGCTGCTGCTGCCTTAGCCTTGTTCTACTGCTGCTGCTGTACCGGGCTTCTGCTACTGTTTCTGCTTGCGACCGTCTGATGCTGTTGCTTCCTCACACCAGCTGTCGCTGTACATGGTTCTTTTTGTGGTGTTTGCTGCTGCTGTTGCTGCCGCAGGGAGGAGACTCACGTGCGGTGCAACTATGAGCCTCGCAACGGGGTTCTGCCTGCTGCTGCTGGCGCTGTCATGCCAGCAGCAGCAGTTGCTGAGGGAGCAGCATCACGAGCAGGAGCTGCAGCAGCAGGCAGCAATGCAGCAGCTGCAGCAGCTGCAGCAGGAAGCCCTGCTGCTGCTCGAGCAGCAGCACAAACGCGCCCGCATGCAGCTGCCGCTGCAGCTACAGCAGACGCTTGACAGAGTGCAGCTTCTAGAACAGGAGCTGCAAAAGAAGCAGCAAGAAGTGCATCACCAGCAGCAGCAACACAACGAGCAGGAGCTGCTGCCGCACCAAGTGCAGCAGCAACCGCAGCAGCCGCAACCTGTCCAGCAACAGCCGGAACAGCAGCATCACGTGCACCGACAGCAGCCACCACCCCAACCGGCACAGCTGCAGCAACAGCAGCCTCAGCCAACACAGCTGCAGCAGCCGCAGCAAGTACAGCAACAACAGCAGCCGCAACCGCAGCAAGTACAGCAACAACAGGAGCCGCAACCGCAGCAAATACACCAGCAACAGCAACAGCCGCCGCAGCAACTGCAGCAGCAACAGCAGCAGCAGCCACAGCAAGTACAGCAGCAACAGCAGCAGCAGCCACAGCAAGTACACCAACAGCAGCAGCAGCCGCAGCCACAGCAAGTACAGCAGCAGCAGCAGACACAACAAGTACAGCAGCAGCAGCAGACACAACAAGTACAGCAGCAGCAGCAGCCACAACAAGTACAGCAACAGCAGCAGCCCCAACAGGTGCAACAGCCGCCGCAACACCAGCCACCACTGGAAGTGCGGCAGGAAATACCATCCCTTCAGCAGGTTCAGCAACAACAGCAACAGCAGCAAGGGCAATCCTTTCAGTTGCCACTGCAGCAGCTGCTGCAGCAACAGCAACCGCAGCAGCAGCCTCAGCAGCAGCCTCTCCCACAACAACAGCAGCAGCAGCTAACGCAGCAACAGCAGCAACCGCAGCAACTGCTACCGCAGCAACCTCAGCAGCAGCCGCTGCAGCAGCCCCTTCAGCAGCAGCAACCTCAGCAACTGCCGCTGCAGCAGCAACAACTTCAGCAGCAGCCCAAGCAGTTTCAACAACCTCAGCAGCAGCCCTTCCAGCCGCAGCAACCTCTGCAGCAGCCCTTCCAGCCGCAGCAACCTCTGCAGCAGCCCCTGCAGCAGCCACCTCAACAGCAGCCGCTGCAGCAGCCACTTCTGCAGCAGCCGCTGCAGCAGCAACCTCTGCAGCAGCAACTTTTGCAGCAGCCGCAGCAGCAGCAGGTGCAGCAGCAACAGTTGGAGCAGCAACCGCCGCAGCTGCAACCTCAGCAGCAACCGCTGCAGCAACCTCAGCAGCAACCGCTGCAGCAGCAACAACCACAGCAGCTACCATTGCAGCAACCCCTACAGCAGCAACAACATCAGCAGCAACCATTGCAACAGCCCTTGCATCAGCAGCAGCCGCTGCAGCAACCACTGCAGCAGCAACCACCGCAGCAGCTACCCTTGCAGCAAACCCTGCAGCAGCAACAACCTGCGCAGCAGCCCCTTCAGCAGCAGGCGCTGCCTGAACAGTTGCAGCAGCAGCAACAAGTGCAGCAGCCCCAGCAGCAGGAGCCCGTGCAGCAGCAACAACCTCAGCAACAATCGACAGTGCCTCCGCAGCAGCAGCAGCTGCCTCTTAATCAGCAGCAACAGCAGAAGCTCCCTGCAACAGCAGTCCCACGTAAGCTAGCAGCAACAGCCACAGGACCACAAGCAGCAGCAGCAGCAGCAGCAGCAGCAGCAGGCCTACCAGATACGGAGGGCGAAGTGTCGTTGCGTGCTGTGAGAGGGGAGCAAGAGGGTAAACAGCAGCCGCAACAGCCGCAACAGCCGCAACAGCCGCAGCAGCAGATAGACAAACTGCGGCGGGGCGAGCACCGTGGAGAATCAGCAGCTGCGTTAGCAGCAGCAGCAGCTGCTGCTGCTGCAGCAGCAGAAGCAGCAGTAGATTCAGAGGCAAGTGACCAGTCAGTTAAGCTGCTGCGACTGGAGCTGCAGCAGCAGGAAGACATGCGTGCATTGCAGCAGCAGCACGACGAGCAGCTGGCAGCGTTGGAGGCATCTGCTGCTGCTGCTGCTGCAGCAACAGCAGCAGCAGAGAAGCAACAAGTGCATGTTCTGCTGCTCTGCATGCTGCTTGTGGGGTTTTGTGTTGCTGCACCTGACTCTATATTAGGTGCAGCAGCAGCACAAGAAATTGCTGATCTTCGTTCTCTTCCTGCTGCTGCTGTACCTGCAACAGCAGCATTTATTAATGCTATTGGCGCTATAGGAGCTCTAGTACAGGTACATTCCTTCTGCTGCTGTAGTGCTGTTGCTGTGCTGCTGCTGTTGCTGTGCTGTTGCTGTTGCTGCTGTTTGCGGGCTCAATGGAGCCCTCTGTGCGTAGTGTGTGGCCAACTAACCGGCAATCTGCTGCTGCTGCTTTTTTCTTGCAGCTACTGCTGTTTGTTTGCTCTTGCAGCTGCTGCTGTTTATTTGTTCTTGCTGCTGTTGCTGGTTTGTTCTTCCTGCTGCTGCTGCTTTGCTCTTGCTGATGCTAATGTTGTTTTGTTTCTTGCTGCTGAGCGCGGCCTTTGTTATCTCCCTCTGTGCATAAGTATATAATACATATAATCACCTATATCCTGCTTCTGCTGCTGCTGCTGCTCCTGTGTTGCAGGGTAATTTAACAGCTGCTGTATCGGAGGCCTACGGATGGGATGCCCTCTTTGGTGTTCTTTGCACATTTGCTGTTTTTAGTGGTTTGCTGCTGCTGCCTGCTGCACTTGCAGAACTTAAGAGAAAGTCGCTGCCGTAGCGGCAGCAGCAGCAACTGCAGCACCAGCAAGAGGTGCTGCAGCAGCAATAGTTCTAGCTTGCAGTGTTCTAGCGGTTGCAGCAGCATTATAATATGCAGCAGCTGCAACACAGAAACTGCAGCAGCTGCAACACAGAAACTGCAGCAGCGGCAGCAGCAGCAGTTGCAGCAGCAGTTGCAGCAGTACCTGCAGCTACTGCAACACAAGCAACTGCAGTAGCAGCTGCTGCTGCAACAACTGCAGCAGCAGCAGCAGCAGCAGCGTTTGTCAGTGTGTTTACAGGCGGCTGTCAGCCGCTCTCCGGCTGTCTTTGAATGTTGGCAAAGAAAAGAATAAAAAAAATTAAAATAAAAGTAAATGAATTATTTATTTATTTATTTATTTATTTTGTTACATTTAAGTATTTATTTTATCATAAATATATAAGTATTCATTTATTTTGTTGTATACATATACATATAT
>CAJFCX010000823.1:0-10381 GCA_904066255.1 Eimeria sp. OTU-X | reverse complement strand
TGCATATATATGTAGTTCAGCAGTCTATACCTATGCGCATATTTAGGCATCTCTCTTTGTATTTATCTATGCTTAATTTTGTCTGGTTATTTTTAATTTTATTTTTACTGTTTGTTTAATTCTCTCTTGTGGTGCTTTAAGGGCCTACCTCCGGCGCAACAGAGGTAGCCGGAACCCTAGCGTATGCAGCACCCGAGGTGGGCTACGTTGGTGCTGCTCCTGTTGCTGCTGTCGTTGTTGCTCCTCTTGCTGCTGTTGCAGCAGCTGTTTTTGCTGCATTATTGTCTAACGTTTCTATACCGATGCTGTGGAACTGACTGAACTCGGTGCTGCCACTTAGACCCCTAACCCTAAACCCTACAAGGTAAACCCTAAATACGTTGTGTGTGCAGGTAGTCTCTGGGGACTCTTATGACTACTCTGCTGATCTGTGGAGTGTAGGGGTGTTGTCATTTGAGCTTCTTACCAGCGGCCGCCTCCCTTTCACTGGCTGCACAGCAGAAGAAGTCAAGCAGTGAGACTTTATGAGGGGTTATGGGGTTTATGAGGGCGTATGCGGGCCTGTGAGGCTCTTCAGCGACTTCTAGGGGCTTACGAGCTTGTGTTGGGGTTAGTGGGGTTTGCTGCAGGTCTTACAAACTTTCTCAAGCCCTACTGCTCCCTTATAAACCCTAATGCACTCTTATAAACCCTTACTACAATCTCACAAACCCTAATTCACTTTCATAAGCACTTATTACATTCTTATGAACGGTAGTACACCCTCGATGATGGTGATTATTATTGTACTAATAAATTTGTTTATTTCTTTCTTCGTTTGCAACAGGAAGATCCTTTCCTTAGATGGCAATGAAAGGATGTTTAACTTCTTGGGCCATGGAGGCCCTGAGGCCGTCGACTTTGTGCTGCGGCTGCTGGCCCCACAGCAGCAGCGAATAACCAGCACAGAGGCCCTGCAGCATCCCTTTCTCTCCTCTTGAATCCAGCAGCGGCTGCTGGGGCGGCTGCTTCTACTAAGGCTGTTGCTGCTGTGGCAGAAATTACAGGCGTAGCAGCAAGCTCCTTAGGATTGGGGTTGGTGCACCCACCAAGCCAGCTGGCTAGCTAGGTGGGTGCTTGGGTAGCTAGCCAGCTAGCTACAGGAGATGCAAAAGAGAATGGCAGCAGCAGCAGCTGTTGCTGTTGTGCCTCAGGCTCACGCTCTCCATTTCACAAAGAAACAGCTGTTTATCTCGTCTCTGCTCCCCACGGGGAAGTGTGACGACGGGGTTCCAGAGGGTTTAGGGTTTAGGGTTTAGGGTTTAGGGTTGAGCGTTTGGGTGGATTTTGCGCGGTCTCTATGCATATATATGCTACAAAAGTGTACTTTGTATAGTGTGTGCTCTATGAGTTGAAAGAATATTAATTTTACTGCTCAGCTCTCGACGGTCTTCGTGTGTGACTGAAACCTATCGATCCAGTGTCTGGGCGTGGGCCCTAGAAACTTAACCCTAAGTCATAAACCACTAAAATATTATATTATGCTCACAAAATGTGGTGGGAGCACACAAACCGTAGGTCTTTAACACTAAACCCAAAAACCTTAGCCCTTCGGCTCGATCTTGCAGCCTGGTAGCGTTGTGTGCTCCCATTCTTTCTACCACTTTTTATGTAAGTAGTAGATATTTTTAGTTAGGTAGGAAGATATATACTCCTTTATTCTTTAGGCGATTATAGTGCGCTTAAAGCAGATAAAAGTAGAATTAAAATTCACAAGTATATGCCCCTAATGTTTAACGTTTAGGGTTTAGGATGGAGCAGACCGTAGGCGGCGGCGCCGAGTCGCCGCTGCCTGCAAGTGTAGGGGGGAGGGGTGGCACTGCGAAAAAAACTGACAAAATATCTTTTAGGGCGCTTACGAAAATTAATTTAAATTAACAAGTGAAATTTATCCATAAAATTGGAAAAATGAGAAAACAATGGAATACCGTGTGTGCTCGGTGCTATGTGAGCCAAAGCCGCAGTCTTCATATGCGTAGGAAACGGAGGGTGTGAGGGGTTAAATGAGCACCTAGGGGCGAATCATGTTCTTGATAAGAACGTTTTAGCTTACAAAATAAAATGTTGTGAGACAAATACTGTTTAAATTGCTGTTTAGTGTGTAGGGATAAGGGGTTGGGCTACTGGCAACGTGGACTGATGCTCGGCGTGCCGTGCAGGGGTGTTGCCGCCTTCCCCCCTTATTTTTGAGTGACTGGCGTTTTTCCTTAAACATTAAGCCCAAGAATTGGAATTCGTTCATTACTTTGTTTCATACCCAAAGAACGAGAGGGTCGCTTCTCCCCGCAGTCGACGGTCAGCGCCCAGCGGCGGCGTTGCGCCCACTTAATCGTAAACACGTAATCACTAGACCCTAGACCCTAGACACCAAACCCTAAACCCTAATTTTATTTCCCCACGTTCAAGAAGTGGTTACCTCTTTCATCAAAAGCTCAACTTCTTTTCTTCCGAGGAACCTTCAGGCGACAGGCACAACGTGGTGTGCGGCAGAGAGAGAGCACATACAGCAGCAAGAGCCGCAGCAGCAGCGCGAAGGCCGACACGGCCGCTGCATACATAACAGCGGCGGCCTTAGCCGCGGTATCATCTGCAGCAGCAGCATCGACGAGACAAGCAGCTCGAGGCGTCGGCTGGCTCATGCTGCATTTTAGACACCGTCCTGACCAGCCCGTAGGGTTTCAAGGTCATATCTGGGTGGCTAGGGTTTAGGGTTTAGGAATGGCTTCCAGAGTGACTGCGGTATCTGTGTCGCCCTCTAGGGGAGCCGCTGAAATCCCTTCCCCCGAAGAGGAACGAATTCTTTCAGGGGCCCCAGTTCGGGCCCCTGAAAGAATTCTGGATCCCTCCGAGGGTCTGCCTCTTAAGGCGAGGAAGAAGCGGGAGCATCGAGCAGCACATGATGTAACACCGCAGCGGCAGCGGGCCCCTCCTCTTTCGCGCCGTCGGACCCGCAGTTCAGCTGCATTTGAAGAGGCCTCTCATGAGATTGTTGGAGAGGCCCCCTCTACCCCCTTAGCTGAGAACAGTCCTGTATGGGGGCTTCTTGACGGGGGGCATTCTCCACTAAACCTTACTTCTTTGCGCTGGAGCAGTCCCCCGTCGCCGGCATCTCCATCTGTGGTTGCCGCGACCAAAACTGTCCAACAATCAACAACTGAGGCCCCGCCAGTGCAGCAGAAACAGCAGCAGCAACAACAGCAGCAGCACCGACAGCAGCAACAAGAGCAACAGCCACAACAGCAGCAGCAACGGCAGCAACATCAACAGCACCAGGAGGAGGATATGGAGTATCAGCAGCAGCATCAGCAGCAGCAGGAACAGTGGCGACCCTTCCCCTACGAATTGCCTGAAAAGGGAACCCCCGACATAGGGACTCCTACTGCCCCTGAGGCCCGTCCGAGGCAGCCCCAAGAGGCCCGAACGGGGACGGTGGAGACTGGGAGCCTCCCTTCTTCTGGAGACTCAAATGCCCTGCTCAAATGCTGCAGCAACAACGTTGCAGTGAGCAAGGCACCAGAAAGATGCAGAAAAACGAACAGGGAAAAAAAGGAGAGTAAAATACAGGTCAAAAGGGGGCAAAAAAACAACAGCAACGCAAGCAGCAGCAGGAAACAAAGCCGCTCACAAACCAATATTCATAAACAGCGCAATCACCCGGACAAGCGCACGGAGCAGCAGCTACAACAGCGGCAAAAGCAGACTGATACAGGAGACAGGAAGAGAATAGCTGCAGCAACTGCAGCAAGGGATTGTTCTATAGGGGTCGCCTCATCAGTAGGGGCCCCAGCGGCAGCAACAATTGCCACCTCCCATGCTCTACCTGCTGCTGCTTCTGCTGCTGCTTCTGCTGCTAAAGGAGGTGCAGCAGGAGCAAAGCCAGCAGCAGAGGCTCGCGAAAGGGAGGACTCCGCCGTTGGCCCAATTGTAGCAGCAGCAGCAACAACAACAGAAACGAAAGCAGAAGCGGCAGCTGCAGACGCGCAAGCCAGAACAGCAGGAACAGCATCAGGAGCCGCAGAAGCAGCAAAGGAAGCACCAGCATCTATTTTGAAGGCACCAGCAGCTGGATCCGGAGCAGCAGCTGCTGGTGGTGGTGGTGCAGCAGCAGCAGCAGCAACAGCTGGTACAGTACCAGCTGTTGCTACAAACCAACAGAAGGCTGTCAACAAAAAGGGTTTAATTGCTGCTCTCAGGGCGGCATTTCCTCATTGCCCCTTCGCGTCCCTCACCTCTCCTCAACCAGCTGATGATGCTGCCCCTGCTTTTGGTGCTGCTGCAGCAGTTTCTGATATCACGGGTGCCGCTACGCCGTTTATTGCGCCTGCTGACACAGGACAACAAGTGCTTAAAGAGGCAGCTACCGGCTCTGTTGCTGCAGATGCTTCTGCAGATGCTCCTTCTGCTCCTGCTGCTGTTCCTGCTGCTGCTGCTGCTGCTGCTGCTCCTGCAGCTACTGCTGCTGCTGCTCCTGCTGCTGCTGCTGCTGCTCCCGCTGCAGCAACAGATATTGTCGCTTCTGCCCTGCATGGCGCTGCTCCCGGTGCTCTTGTTGGTGTTCGCCGTTTGTCCAAACAGCTGCAGCCGCAGCAGCAACAGCAGCATACAGCGGATTCTGAGCCAAGCACAGCCACGAGGAAAAATTCCATAGCAGCAGCAGCAGCAGCAAATTCAGAGGTTCCTGAAAGCATCATGCGTACGGAAGGAGGTCGCAGCAACAGCATAAGCCGGGAGAACAGCAGCGACAGCAGCCAGAGCCACCGCAGTTTCAGGACACGTGATGCTGCTGGTGCAGCTGCTGCTAGCGACAGGAGAGGAAGGACGGGAGGGTTTCGGCAGCAGTGGAAGCTCCACCTTCAGCATGCAGCAGCAAATACAGCAGAAGCAGCAGCAGCAGGAAATACAGAAGCAGCAGCAAAAGCAGCCAAAACAGCATTAGCAGCAGGAGCACCAGCAGCAGCAGCACGGCCCAAGGAACAGCACGCGGCAGAGCATCGGCTGCGGAGCAGCACTCCTGCCACTAGTGCAATTCCCCTAGAGGGAAGCTTTCCTGCTGCTGCTTCTTCTGCTGCAGCACTTCACTGCAGAAACAGGACCAAGGGTGACTGGAGAGCAGGATGCACAAGAGCATCAACAGGCGTACCCGTACAGCAGCACCAGGAACAGCAGCAGCTGCTGCTTCCTCAGCCACATGTTGAGCCATTCTGTAATATTTGGCCGTCTGCTACTGCCGGCAAGGGGTCCGGTAGGTTGGCAGCAGCAGCAGCAGGGGGACCTGATAACCTTGCTGCTGAGGACGGGCCGTGCGCCGACAGCAGAAGCACCAGCAGGGGTGAAGCCCTTGGCAGCTCCAGAAGCAGCAGCTACAGCAGTATCAACCGCAGAGCAAGTGGCCACAACCTGAGCCCTACTGCCCGAAGGGCAAACAGCAACGAAAGCAGCAGCAGCAACAACGGCAACAGCGAAACCAACAGCAGCAGCAGCAAAAGCGAGTGGAGGCCCCTTTTACGGAGGACGCACAGCATCAGCAGCAGCTGTAGCAGCAGCAGCATTAACACTAGCACCAGCAGCTACTGCAATAGCAGCAACAAGTTGAATGTGCGGTCCTTGTTGACTCGGTCGCCTATTGACAGACACAAGGGGCCTCCTTTTTTGTGGGGGGCCCCTGTTTTGGGGTCCCCCCCCAAAGTTCGTTTTGGTACCCATTGTTGTTCAATGGGGTTTCAGCGGCTCCGCAGAGCAGTCGGGAGCTCAGGTGAAGCCTATAGGAGCGATGCATCTGCTGCTGCTGGCAGGGAAGAGGCTTCTGCTGCTGCAGGTCTGGTTGCTGCTGCTGCTGCTGCTCCTGCTGCTGTTGCTGCTGTTCACAAGAGATGCAACAATGTAGCAGGTCTTTCTTTACAACAGCCGAGGCCTACTCCTGCCTTCTGTCGGGAGGAGGAGCAGCAGCAGCAGCGGCAGCACCAGAAGCAGCAGCGGCAGCACCAGAAGCAGCAGCGCCAGCGCGAGCTTCGCATGCTGCAGAAGCGGAGACTGCAAACGTTGCTGCAGCAGCACCGGCAGCAGCAGCTGTTGCAGCACGACGGAGAGCAGCGGCAACTCGGGAGGTGTGAAGACGACTGCAGGGACAGTAGCAGTAGCAGCAGCCACAGCAGCAAGAGCAGCAAACGGAACCGGAGGCTGCAGCAGATGCGAATACGACTTCTTGCGGATCCCTGCACAGGGAGCAGCAGCAGCAGCAAAGAGCAGCAGCAGCAGTGGCATTCCTGGCACCCCAGGTCTCGTACAAAATTCCTCAGTGGCACACAGCTGCACCGGAAACACCAATTCCAGGGGGAGCAGCAGCAGCTCCTGCTGCACCAAGAACCTTCTGAGGCTTCGGTTTGCGGACGCAAGAAATTCTTTAACTTATCACGAGTTTTGGGCGTCGCCCAGAAGCAGCATCAGCTGGTGCTGCAGCAGCAGCTGGAGGAGGAGGAGCAGCAGCGCCAGAAGCAAACAGCCTGGAGCGGGAACCAGGATGGCATTGGTGCTGCAATCGGTGCTTTCGAGGCTGCTACTGCAGCCGACATTTCCAACTTGGGAGGAGTAGCAGCAGCAGCAGCAGGAGCACCAGATGAGGCAGACCTAACGACAACAGGAACAGCAGCAGCAACGGCGGCATCAACACGTAGTGCAGCATTTCTATTTCCCTCAGCTGCATCTCGCGATTTCGCTTCGGCTATTGCCTATCGAAAGCTCCAGCAGAAGCAGCAACAGCACCCGCAAGAGCAGCAGCAACGGCAGCATCTGCGGCTGCGGGGGCAGCAAAATACGCGGTTGCTACTCCCGCACCAGCAGCCGGAGGAGCAGGTGCAGAAGCAGGTGCAACAGCAGCATTTGCCGGCTTCTATTGCCTTAAGGCAGCAGCTGAGGTTCCTAAAATCCTACCAAGGAGCCCCCTCTCGCTTGCCGGTAAGCCGCCGCAGACGCCGTTCAACCACCAGCAACAGTAGTAGTAGTAGTAGTAGTAGTAGTAGCAGCAGCAGTAACACCAGCAGCAGAAATGAGAACTGCTCAAGCCGCATGAGTCGACGCAGGTGCAGAAGCAGCAGAAGACAGGATGTGAAACGGCAGCAAACCCAAAAATCTAGCTGTCTCTTAGCAGCACGAGGGCTCAACGGTGCTTCCAGCAGCAGCAGCAAAAGCAGCAGCAGCAACAGCTTTTTTGTTTCTCGTGAGGCAGTGAAGGGTTTGTGTGAAGAAATTATGAGAGAAGTCCTGCCTGGGCTGCTGCAGCGCGCTGCAAGTGCTGCTGCTAGTGCTGCTGCTGCTGCTGTTGCTGCTGTCACCTCGACGCGCACACAGGGGATAGGTGCAGGAACCCAGCCTGCACCCCCAAATGGTGCAGCTGGTGGTGCAGAAGTTGCAACAGTTTCTCCTGCAGTTGCTGCAGCACCAGCTGCAGCAGTTGGTGCAGCAGCTGCAGCTGCGGCTGCTGCTGCAGCCGCTGCCGCTGCAACGGCACCGATGCAGCAGGATGTGCCTGGTCTTGCCGCTATACGCCTTGGAGGTCCAACGGATAATAGTGCTATGGTTAATGAGCTGCGGCAGCAGCAGCAGCACTTGGAGCAGCACCAGACACAGCGGCATTACATGCATGATAAGCAGAAGCAGCTGCAAAAAAGGGGGAGGCAGCACTTGGAAGTGCAACAACAAAAGCAGCAGCACATGAAACTGCAGCACAAGCAGCAGCACTTGGGACAACAGCAGAGGCAGCATCACGAGCATCACGTTCAGCAGGAGGAGGAGGAGGATCTGTTGATGGGGCAACAGCTGCAGCACAGGGAGTTGTCGCTGGATATGCAGGAGCAATCAGGCGCCTGCGTGAGGCCGTTGTCTCCCTTTGTGATGTTGTCCGAAGACAGTTCACCGCGGCAGCAGCAGCAGTACAAACAACAGCAGCAGCTACTGCAACAGCAACGGCGACAGAGACATCAGCAGGAGCAAGAAGAGTACCAGCGACTGCTGCAACAGCAGCAGCACTGCAGGCAGCAAGGAAAGGAGCAGCGGCTTCCCGGAGTGAACCAACAGCAAGAGCTGCAGCAGCCGCAAGTGGAACAGGAACGTCAGCAGCAGCAGCAACTCAATATTTACGAGGTTAAGAGCGAAGATGAAGAGGCAGGCCCTAGTGCTGGACTCTCCCCGAGTCGATCGCATTACAGCCATGCTGCAGCACCAGCACTAGTAGCAAAAGCAGCAGCAACAGCAGCGGCAGGAACAGCAACAACAGAAGCAGTAGAAGCAGCAACAGAGGACTGCGTTTTATGCATAAGCAGCAGCAATAGCAACATCATGGTAATTGAAGCAAAGAGAGAAAGACAAACAACAGGGGAGATTTTATTCGGCCCATCCGTTCGGGGTGTATCGGGGATCCACAGTCCCCCAGCTGCTGCTGCTGCTTCTACTACTGATTGTGCTGCTGGCGCTCCCCACGAGTCTTCGGACGAGTGCATGCAGAAGACCCTACCTTGCTGGAAGGAAGAGAAGGAGGTGGAGGAGGAGGAGGAGCAGCAGGCTGGAGCAGAACCAGACTGTGTTGCAGTGTACGCCAAGCTCCTCCAAGAAGTGCCAGGGCCTCCAAACCAACTGGCGGGTCCCCTCGTAAAAGCAGAGCCAAGAGTAGAATCAGAATATCCCCCAAGCATGAAGCCTGTTCGATTGCGGTAATATTCTCACCACCACCAGCAGGAAGTGCAGCAGCAGCGGCACCAGCAACAGCAGCACACCGAAAGTAGTAAGAATTGTCAGGGATGGGCGCAGCTGTGTTGTGCTTTTCCCTCTTTGCAGCACAAGAGCTCAGGGGCCCCCCAACACCACAGTGTGTTTGGGGGCCCCTCAAAGCCGGCCCCTTTTAAGGCCTAGACGCGTTTCCAGCTGCCTCAACCGCAGCAGCAGCAGCAGCACTAGCAGCAGCAGCACCGCATGCAGAGACCCTTCCAGACCTTTTCGTCTCTCCTATAACCAGCGGAGAGATAGAAGGGCCCTCATCGATCCGCCCGCAGACGAAGGGGCAGTAGAGGGCTCCCAGGGCCCCCCAGAGTCCCCTATGGGGCCGCTGCAAGGGGATTGGGGGGTCCGCTGCAGCAAGAAGGGGGCCCTCGAAGGCTCCAGGTCCCCCCCTGCGCAGGCAGCCGCCTCAGTACCTCCTGCTGATGCAGCGGCCAGCAGAGGGCCCCCCGTGGGGGCCCCCAGGGGACCCATAGCTAGGCGCGTTGGTCAGCCTGGCATAGAAGACAAGCCTGATAGCAGGGGGGCCCAATGCCGGGGGCTGTCGCGGAAGGGGACTCAAAATAGAGGGGGCCCCCCAAGTAAGGGGTTGTTGTGCACCACGGGACCCCCTGAGGAAAAGAAGGGTTTGGCCGATGAAATAGAAGGTGGAGGAGAGGCGAAGGAAAAGAAAAAAACAGCGATGACAGCAAAAGTAACACCCTTAACTCAAAACATTAGACAGTATTAAAGCCTTACCTTACTAGTATTACTACTATTGTTATATTGTTTAAATATTTTTGTCTTGTTGCTTTTTCACTCGTTTTATTTACTTGTCTTGTTTTTGTATGTAATTGTTTTCGTTGTTTTGTTGTTCCCATTATTGCAGCAGCAACTGCAGCAGCAACAACAGCAGCAGCAGCAGCAACTCCCGCAGCAGCAGCAGCAAAATGTTGTGTGTTTGAATGCAGGTGTCTCGGTGTTTACGTGGGGTGTCTGGCGAGCGGCATTTAAAGAAAGTGTTGGAGAAGTTTTCTTATGAAGGAGAAGAAAAGGTATTTAAAATCCAATGGACAGACAACACCACCTCATGGGAGGCAGCAGACACAGTTTCTACCTTGCTGCAGCAGCAGCAGCAGCGAAACAAGCAGCAGATAAAACAGCTGCATCAACAGCAACAACAAAAAGCATCGCAGCGGGTGAAATGCAAACAACAACAGCATCAAAATCTGCAGCAGCAGCAGCAGCAGCAACAGCAGCAAAACCGCCAGGAGCAGCAACCACCTGCTGCAGCCAACAATGGTGCAAAAGCTCCTAAGAGGAAAACAAACCCCAAACCCTAAACCCTAAATCTCAAACCGTCGGTGCTGGCCACAAGCATCAAGCCTGAGCCCGCTTCCAGCGTGCCTAGGGTTGAGGGTTTAGGGTTTTGTCTTTTACAAAAAGACTGCTGTGGCTTAGCTGCCCTAGGCTTCTTTTTGTTATCCCTTTGTCTCTCTCATATAATCTCTAACTGTCTGTATTGCTGTTTTTATTATATTTCTCTCTGTCTGTCTTTGTTACCGTTTCTCTATTTCTTTCCCTCTTTCTATACATA
>CAJFCX010000822.1:0-10410 GCA_904066255.1 Eimeria sp. OTU-X | reverse complement strand
GTCTCAGGTAATAAATGCCGCCAGCGATAATTGTCATACGGTGCCACTCGAGGGACTACAGCTTGCGTGCACGCACGAAAGTGCCGCTGCTGCTGGTGCGGTTGCTGGCGGCACAGGAACGGCCACCGCTTTCATGCCACTCATCCCTCCGTAGCAGCGCCAAGCAAGCAGCGGCCTGTACTGCTGCAAGTCTTGAAGCGTCGCCTGCTTGATGTTCGAAGCAGGTGAGGTAGCGCAGCCTTGGAGATTTGTTGTTTTGTCCTTTTCGCTGTTTTTTAAAGCCTGAAAGCAATCAACCGAATGCATGAGGCGGCTGTGCTGCTGCTGCTGTTCGGGGCTTCCTCTGCATCTACGCATGCACTTTATGCTCTAGCGGAGGCTCTTACTACATGCAAAGGCGGCAGGAAAGGTTGTCGGGGGCAACGTCTTGCCTTTCCAAACAGAGAGAACGAGGCCTCGAGGCAATCCTCTACTCGAGGGAGCTAAGTGCTCAGGGATGAACAGCGGCAGCAAAAAAACCCAGGAGTGCTAGGAACCAATAGAGTAGGATTTACAAGGACTGGATAGTAACCAACACGGACAGACAACAACTCAGGAGGAGGCAAGCAAGGGCATGCAAAGAAACAGTGTACAACAGGCCCTAGGTATCTCCTGCTGAAGTTGCCCAAGTACAAACCACCACAGCTGCAGTAAGTGCAGCAGGGAGCGAAAAGGTGCAGGCAGAATCCAGGTTATGAGCAACAGCTGCTCCAGGGACACTAAAACGACAGACAGCGCAACAGCAACAGCAGTGGGCAGAAGTAACAGTAGCAACAACAGCAGCAGAAGCATTTCAATCACATTTAGACTGGCCCTTGTAGATAGACGCAACCTCTACATTTTCGTCTGGGGAGGATTCGTGTTTGTGGTTGCTGCGGATAATGTTGGGAGTGAAGCGGTTCTGGTGCTTCTACAGCTTTAAACACAATAGTTCACATGCGATAGTTCGCCCACAAAAAGTGGGGCAGCACCACGCAATAGGGGAAGGATGGGTCTGCCGTGAACGGTGACTGTGCTGCTGGCTGCAGCGACACAAGCAACTGTTGCAACTACTGCCGTTCCAGTGGAGGCGTTTGTCTGCCTCAGATGCTGAAGCCGCTACCACTGCAGCATCGGCAGCAGCAGAAACATCACCAGCTCCAGCAGAAGCACCATTGCATCACCAGGGGAAACAGCATTCAGGAGTCCGTTCGAAGTTTATCTCTCAGGACGGGGAAGCATCATAGAGTTCAGTATGTAAGAATTTCTGATGTACGGAAAGAGAAATAGATGTGAACAAGCGAACTCCTGGTTACACCGACGACCGCAAATTCCAACAGACCTACGTCCAACCCCATAGACACCAGCAACTCAAAACCAATGCTATGAATAGTGCCACATCTCGCTGCTGTTGCTGCTGGTGTTGTTGTAAGTGTTGCCATGATATGATCTCCACTTGTTTTGCCACAGAGCAAATGATGCAGGTTGCTGGAGCTGAGAGCGCGACACCTAGTGTCTGTAGTAGCAACAAGGACGCGCGGCAGCAGCGGAAATGATGTTTTAAGAGCAAATCATTGCACTCCAACCCAGGCATGCACATAGACACATTTAGAACAACCTATATGAAACAATAAAATAGAAAAGGGAAGTATGCCAAGCAGCAGCAGTAGTACTGGCTGCTTTCTCCATACATTGGTTAGTCTCCTGTACTGCATCCACCCAGTTCTTGCTGTTGCTACTGTTCCTTCTGCTTCTGCCACAGTCTACCCTGCACCTGGTCTTTTTAATGGGGCAGAAGGCAGTGGTTTTCGTCTGCAGATGAGCCAGAGTGGACGTCGATGTGCATAAGGGAGGCAGCGCGTCTGCTGCAACGTCGCCAGTTGGTGTTGAGCAGCCTCACTGCTTCTCTTTCGGCCTCTTCTGCCATTTCTCGATCTTCTACTGAATTCCACAAACCCAGATCCCCCTGGCTTAAACCACCAAACCGCAGGCCTGCTTCTGCCTCCTCTAAAGAAGACGCCCTGGAAGACGCCTGCGAGCCCCCGTACTGGGGGACCTTCACGCACAAGTCCAGATGTCCTTCATGCCCTAACAGATCCTCCAGCGTGTGCAACAGTAAAGAATGTTGCTGCAGAAGCAGCAACAGAAAACACAGAAACAGAAGAGGCGTCTAATGTCGCACAGAAGGCACTGAGAGTCTGGAAGGCCAACGAGACAAGGAAGAATCAAGTCTGTGCTCCCAGATTGTTGAACTGTCAACAACACCGTCGCGCCTTCCCTGACTTGTCAGGGAGTGCTTGACTAGCGTAAACCATAAATGGCACCCGACCCTAAACCCTAAGCACTACGCCCTAGAACCTGTGTATGCATGCATTAATGTGCATCCGTAGCTGCATGCCATCGCCCGCGATGGAGAGCGCACAATGTTGAGGTGTTTCAGAGACGGGGTGTCAATGAGCTTGAGCGATTTGCAGGTGAACTTGTATCTTTCCTTTCGTTCCCTTCAGGGCAGAATGGAAGCACACGAAATAACGAAAAAAGGCAAAGAATTCACTCATAAGAGAGCGGGAGGCTGCACTTGACTGTGTAGCTGAAATACAAAGGCACCGAACATTCTTGCATGCTTTCGCATGCACTGGATTTTGTTGGTCAAAATACAATTATAGGCATGCCCCTCCACTAACAAAACGTGCATGAATTTGGGGGGTAATAACGAAGTACAGTCTATGCATGCAGGTATTTGTGCATCTGCGGTTGTGCGCATGTGTCTGTTTATCCAGGCATGCAATTGTGCATCTCAATTTGTTTAGAAGATGCACTCCAAATACTGCGTGTTTGCATATCTGTATATACAACGGCACAACGACACTCCGAAAACATTTGGTAGGAACGCATGCCTAACCCTAAACCCTAAACCCTGTGTACGTATGTGCATAGAGTTGTTTTCTGTTCGCAGGTGCAGATGCATGTGCATGCGCATGTGTATGCTGGTGTCATTTGTTTATACTTATTTGCACGTGTATGCATGCCTGACTGAGTGTATCTACAGTTGCGTTGGAGTCTCTGTGCAGACGAGTCTCTGTGCAGACATCACGCCTGTATCCCATGATGCGCTTGCAGATACAGGGAGCCTTATCTATGGGTCAGTGCATGCTTTTTCACTGCCTAGGGTTTAGGGTTTAGAGTTTAGCATTGAGGGTCTTGAATTTAGACGTTTGCATGATAACACCGCACCCATAAATAAAGAAGAGCGCATCTCGTTCGTGGGGCCCGTCGCCGACGGAGAGAACGGTAGGACAGTGTTGAAATTCTTTCAGGTGTCTATCCACCTCGTCTCGGAATGCCAGACGCTGCAGAAGAAAACCCCGCACCGAATCCTAGTCACATGGCAGTCCTCTATTCTTCGTTCTTCGCTCGCGTACACCCGAAGTGCGTGCGTTCACATTTCCCTTGGTGTTTGCCTTCATAACCAGATATCACGAGCAGCTTCCCTTTCGCACCTGCATGCCGTCCGCGTGCATGCATATCTTCTTGGGCGCAGGTGTATGCATGGAGATATGTATGCACGTGTTGGGGCTGCATGCATGCATGCAGGTTCATACATCGAGGCACACGAATGGATAACACCTACTTTCCAGAGAAAAGGGGATTCATTTTGGAGTCCGTCGAAGTGAAAACGAGCGGAGGTTCTTCGCAGTGCCTGGACAGTCGGCCAGAGGGAGGGTAGAAAACGCTGGCAAGTCTCTTCAATCCATCCTGGTGCTGCATTGGTCACCAGAACGACACTGCCGACACAGCGAGCCGCCTGCAACAGCTTCGCGCCGCTGCGTGTCAGCCGCTGGAGCAGCGGCGCTGCTTCCATGTACTCGCAGGGAGCAGAGAGAAGACTTAACCCCCGAGCAGCGACCCACGAGTTAGGAAAAAACGTGTCATCCCAATCAAAGATAACCATGCGATCTTGTAGGGACCCCCGCAGCTTTAGCACCCGAGGGGGAGCCCCCATGGCCCCACCTTCAAGGCCAGCACCCCGGGGACCCTTACGCAGGCGCTTCAAACCCAAGATCTGCACGCCTTCTCTAGACCAACCCTCGCTGCTATGGTTCTGAGGACGCCGCCGCCGGCCTCCGCTACCTAGCTCCCGGCTGCTGCTGCTGCTGCGGCTATTTTTGCAGCTTGTGTCGACCTCTCTACTGGAGCTGTGCACATGATCCCTTCTGCTGCCGCTGCTGCTGCAGGGATGTGCAGACGATTGATTCCGGTGCTTCAATACGCAAGCCCCTAGAGGTCTGCTACTCCCCCACCTTCTAGCTGGAGCGAGAGGATCTTCGGACAGTTCTCCTGCTACTGCTGCAACTGCGGCGCTTTCGGTGGGGAGCGCAGCAATATCGAGCAGCAGATTGACCCTTTGTATTTTCCAGTGATCCGTGGTGAGTTCCTCTGGGGGCCTACTCATGCTGCTGCTACTACTACTACTGCCTTGAGCTTCTTCCCTGTCTTGTTGCTGCAGGCCCGACGAAACGCTTGCCGTTTCGCCGTTATCCGCTGCACTCCGTTCTTCCTCTGACGTATGGCTGCTACTGTATCGGCTACCGCTGCTGTAGCTGCTGCGCCTGCTCTCGTCTTCGCCTTCCCTGCTGCTGCAATCGTAGTGGCAGCAGCTGCAGCTGCTGTCGCTGCCGTAGTCGCATACATCTGTCTGTTCTACAACATCTTGTTGAGTCTCCGTTAATTCGTTTTCATAAGAGCGAGCCTCCTGGAGTGACCATCCGTACACTGTTTCCACGGGGCCCTCCACAGGGGGCCCTCCAGGGGCCCCTAGAAGTGAAGCCGTGGGGGCCTCCATAGGGACCCCTGGAGGGTTCCTCATAGTGCATGCAGGAGTGGAAGGTCCGCCAGCCCCAACTGCTTCTGCATCCCCCCATTCTGGTGCATCTTCGTGGGGTTTGGGTACTTGCGGAATGTCTACAGGGATGTGGGGGCCCCTGGGACCCCCGTATTCGTAAGGGTTTGTTTGCCAAAACGCTTGCCTCTTTTCCTGGAGGCCCCCAGTGCCAGCTAAGGCCGGCATCTGCAGCGGGATATCCCTCCACTGGTACCCTGTAGGCTGTAGCGGGGACAGTGGTGTCGCGTTCAGCTGCTCTTCTAGGGATCCCTCAAGCGGCTGTGGAACAGCTAACCCAAAATCAACAGCAACACAAGCAGCAGCAGGAGCAGCAGCAGCAGCAGGAGAAGCAGCATTAGTAGAGTATTCCTGCTTGTCTGCGGTCAGTCCTTCCTGGCTAGAGGGAGCACGCATGCCACTCGGCAGCCCCCAAACGGCAGCAACTGCGCTATGGCACATGCGGGGTCCCCTGTCGACTTCTGCAGCCTCTGTGGCAATCCTTGACGAGGCACCCACTGGGGTCGAGCGACACTGATGAGGCCAGCCTTCGATCCCATCTATTCCCCTGCTGCCGATGCTACTGCGAGGAATGACGTCCTGCAAAATAATTTCCTGGTGAGCTAATCGGAACTCCAGGGCGGTTCCCGTCTGCTGCGCGGCACCCACATGCGCCTTCTGAATACCTCCTTCATTATGAATCTGCACGCCCCTCCGTGCTCTCCTGCGGGTACCTTTCGGAGAGCCCTGCATCTGTTGCTGCCCCTCTGGGTGTTGCTGTTGCTGCTGCTGCTGCCTTCGGTGCGGTGATTGTGGCTGCTGCGGCTGAGCGTGCTGCGCTCGAATTCGCTGCTCCTGCAGCCGGCTCTGTGAGTGCCGGTGTGGCAACGTCTTCTGGGTACATGGCTGCTGCTGCAGCATTTGCTGCTGGCGGCAGCCAGTGCTTCTTGATGCTTGCATGGCGTCGTATTGCCGACTAGTCAAGAGCACCTCTTTTGGCAGTTGTTCCTGCTGCTGCAGGATCTTGCCTCGTGTTTTGCGGTATTGTTTTTCTTGAAGGGTTTGCGATTCACATGCATCACGTGGAGGGCTGAAGGGCCCCCCGAACAGCAGGGAGCTGGTGGGGTTACCCTCAGAAGCTGCTCTGCTTCTACGGAAGCGTCTCGAATGCAGGGTCCCCGAACTGACATTCGCAACGGAGGGTGCGGAACTCCCAGATCCAGCAGAAAATTCAGCAGAAGCTTCTTTTGTATCATTGCTGTCGAGAGCTGTCAAGACCCTCTGGAACCGGTGCGAGGAAGTGTCTCCAGGCAGTCTAGGTGTGCTGCTGCAGCTACTGTTGCCGCTGTGGCTGCCATCAACCCTGCGGTTGATCCTGCTGCTGGTGCTGGGGGGATCACACATCTCTGCATGCTAGGTCAGCTCTGGAGAGCCGTACAGGAGGCTGCGAGAGCTGTCGTGTGACTCTGGAGTAAGAGTAAGGAGAGGCGCAGTAAGTAAGCAATTGGAGGCAGCCAGGCGCGCGAGGCAGATCATTAGAGTCTAAAGAGGCATTAAAAGGAAGGAGTATCTAAATTTCAGTACTGGTATCTTACAAGAAGACGAAATTTTTCAGGTGACACTACTGAAGCGAGTAGTGCACCACTGGGAGGGGTTCTGCAACGGGTGACCAAACCACTGGGCATGTGCCGGCGGAAAACTTCGGCAAAAATGAGGCAAATGTTGCACAGTAAAGGCAAAAACTCGAAGTTAAATCAAAGTTGAAAGCAATGTACTGACATTTCCGGCGTACCAAGCAAAAGGAAGCAGGGAGCCTGGACCTACTTCGCTCCATAGAAGCTGGCGGCGATGCACAACAGCTGGAGGGCTGTGGGCTGCAGGCATACAACGCAGCTAAAAGCCCCAGGTATAAGCCTAAAAGAATACGTCCAAATTAAATAATAAATATTTATGACCAACTCTTGCCTCGTCGGGACCCGGGCAGAATTGCAGCTGTGCACGGGACTACGGATGGTTCTGCGTTGGTTAAGTAAACTGAAACTTATGCCACTGCATGCTGAAAATGGACTTAAAAGTGTCTTTTTAAAAGCTTGTAAATAACGGTTTTCTATTTACACATATTTATGCATACTATACTTGGAAAATGCGCATCTCTTCCTAGCCCACAGCCCAAGAAGCTCTAGTAGGGACCATACCCTGTTTAGACAGTTCCGGGTATTTGACAACTGATTCCCCCTGCAGTTTTTATATTTAGCATTCCAGAGTATTTCCCTATAGTCTTAAGCCGCCTATTAATGCTCTCTCCTAGTGCCTAAGACCACCCAGTGTCGGTTGCAGGGTAGTGGGACCTGGGAGTCCCACGACCCTGCAACCGACACTGGTAACACAGCAAGACGGTGCAGATGAGAGGTCAGCAGTAGAAGAAAACTGCCTGAATAGCCCTCTTCTAAGTTCTGAGACACACAGAGCCCGCAGCGCAGCAGGGGCACCCATATTTCAACAGTGAAGACGCCCTGAAAGGTGGGACAATATTTGAGCGCCAACCAGCCCCACACCAAGCCCACGATAACCCAGACGGACGGTTGTGGAGGTCAGGTGATACTCAGAAGACCCACAGTTCAATTGCAGTTGCGGAATCCTCAAGGCAACAGATAAATCAGCTGCAAGGGGCCCAAAGGTGCCTCATCGTAGGTCTGTCAGGGATCTTAGGGACGTCGTACTTCAAACCATAGCACAACATAGATCAGGCGCCTGCAACAGCACTGAGAAAGGACTGCCAGGGACTTCTGCAGTCACCAACATCACAGATGCCACAGCATCCAACAGCTTTTCGTCTTTGGGGAGCAACCCACAGCAGATATAGCACTAGCACAGCCGTATAACAGTAGTACAACGGAAAACGGAGGGCAGGGAACCCAAGATATCCGTTGCGCCGGTTGCAACAGGAGTTTTAACACCAAACGTCGGTTGGGCAACCACCTTAGACTGGGCGCAACTGACCCCTGAGCCCAATTAAAAACATCACTCATCAGTAAGGAGAAAAATATACCCACCCCCTCGAACCGTCAAGCCATGAAACGGAGTCGAGGACAGAGCAGAGAAGGAGAGGAGTGACGTCGCGAGACCCCGAGGGGTCAACTAAATTCTTCATTGCTCAAAACGCCGAAAAATAGACCAGAAGGGACCTCTGAACGTCCTCTATGGGGTGAACAGCCACCACCAGCAATAGCATATGTATTACGCATGCCCGAAAGAAGGGCAGATCAGGCAGCTAGACAAGATCAGCAGGAGCCAGCAGGACCCGCTCAAGAGGCGCAGCTGACGTGTATACAGCCGGACTCAGCTTGTGAACAACGGAAACAACCGATCATACGAAACCGACCACTACGCATACCAAGACTTACCACAGAAGCCAACGCAAGACTTAAGAACAAATTATAAGACCTTGCGAAAGCCACAACAGCCAGAGTCTTAAAAGGCACATGGGATGAAGTGGAGACCGCAGTTGAGGGTTTCACAGCAGCACTATATGACGCAGTGTGGTTTGCGAACAGAAAACCAACAACCGCAAATCAACATAGCTCGGGGAAGGAATCACCATCAAACAGCATACATCAGGAACCACGAAAGGCACGCGTTCCCCCACCACTGGCGCAAGCTCAAGACAACGTCAGAAAGGCGTCGCTTGCTCTTCGTGAAGAAGAGAAGGCACAGCAGGGGAATCAACAAAGCCCAAATCCGCTCGATGACAAACTAAGAAAGCGGGCTCTGGAGAGAAATCTACGAACAGCGCGTCGCCGCCTCCTTAACGTCCTGAACGAGGAGTCGGCTCACAACCTCCAAACACTATATACAACAGATAGAAGGAAGTGTGTGGAGTAAATAATGGCTGACGAAGATCAACCACGAAGCCAAGACTGGCCTATCCCACCCAGTGAGTTGGGCGCATACTTTAAAGTTCAGCACTCGGAGCAATATATGGACACCACTGCCTTAGAAGAGAAATGTTCAAAAAAAGCATTTCAAAAACATAGCATCTCTGCTGCAAAGCAAAAGCATTTTGTGGCATTGGATGCAGATAAACATCGCAGCAACAACTCCTACAGCTGGGGCTGATGATAGTCGAGTCAGTGCTTCCACTGGATCTCGAATCACGCATGTAGACATACAGGCATACATTCGTAAACAGGGCAAGCTTGTAAGCCTTGCTCTCTCAACTGTCTGTTCTATGTTTTTTTCTGTATGTGAACAGAGACTCTTGGTTGAAACTCTTTGAATCGGCCTAAATACAAAGGAACACCAGCCATGCAAATCTCGGTTCTGGCTCATCACAGAAGTAACGCTGCTTTGATCATACGATGTGGTAAACTTGTTGCTCCACAAGCATTTTAAGGACACCTCGGCGTTATATTGGGTTACTGGACTAGCCGTGGGGACGCCCTATAGTGGGCAAGTCTTTGGATTCACACTTTGTTTGACTTCCCGCTAGGCAGTTGTTCTTGCAAAGCACCTACAGTGGTCGTTGGCACTTAGGCGCAACTCTGGCTAACCACTAGCTCAGTGCGTACTCTGTGTAGGTTGCTCCTCATGCAAAAACTAAAGGCAAATGCGGCTCCTCGGATTGGTTGGGTCTACCCTCGTTGCATGCATGCGGCAGTTGATCTGAGGAGCCCCAGCAAAACAGGCACCCTACATTCCTCAGCAAATTTTGAAGGTAGGAGTAAGTAAACATCCATTCTCAGTAGGCGGTTAACCACTTTTATCGGCAGCCTGTGAAATACATAATATGCGTTTCGTGTGTCTGTGGAACCAAAATTTTCCGTATGGAAATACACTTTATTACTACCACAAATTGGTGTTTGATAGAGGTCCCTGGCTTTCTATGGATCTGTGTGTTCGCTCAAGCACGAGCGTGACTCATACAATGTCGTAAAGCGTGTGAGATGGCTTTCAATGGATCTGTGCGGTCAAACATGCGTGAGTGTGACGCATACAGGCGTAAAGCAACTGAAACAACTTCTTGGAGCCTGTCTTTAAACGTATCATGACGGCATTGTTGCTAGTAGAGCTTCTGAGGACACATTTCAGCTGTCTTTGATTACTAATTTTTTATGGGGGTGCTCCAGGAGGAAGGCCTACGACGCTACCACATGCACAGAAACACAGTTGGCCTCGTACGCGGCATCGGGGTGCACCAAAGCCTAGAAAGAATTTGAGAATTAGCAGGCAAAAAATAAAGCATCAGGACTTACTCTTTGTAAATTGCAACAGTCTCATAACAACAGCAGCAGCAATCAGTGTTGTAGGCATATGACTTCCCGGACGGGCTCACAAAATTGATTACAAATTACAGTAGCCATATATATAGCGCTACTGTAATTTGTATTCTATTATCACCTATACCCTATCTTGTCTCATGGTTATTAGGAGGATTCTATGTAGATAACCCTACATTAAGGAGATTCTTTGTACTACATTTTATATTAACTTTCGTAGCACTTATATTTGTAGTC
>CAJFCX010000821.1:0-10419 GCA_904066255.1 Eimeria sp. OTU-X | reverse complement strand
GGCTCTTTTATGCCTGTACCTGCTGGTACTCTGCATAATATATATATATATTATGCAGAGTACCAGCAGGTACAGGCATAAAAGAGCCTGACGAGCATTGTCGCTGTTGCTGCCTTGCAACATCAAGCCACAAAACAAGCTTAACAACAAAGTCCCGGCAAATACAGTCTACCCGTTCCTTGAAGCCACAAAGGATCCTTGCCTTTTCCTTTTCCCTTAGGAGATCCTTTACTCGCTCGTACTGGGCGCTAATCAAATTACGAACTTCATCATCCACGAGCTGCACGCACAAACGGGCACCGACAACAGCAACTGCAAGAGTGTGGGTTGAAGGTACGCTGCCACAGAATCATGCAAAATTTTGAACGCGTCTGCTTACAACCGCATGCACATACACGCGCACACATACACACGAAAATCCAGATGAAAAGCAAACGAAAATGAAGAGGTAATATGGGTAGTGGGGCAAACGGAAAGGCGTGAATAATCACAACCCTTCATTCGGCGAAAACACCCATGTACCCGCACAACCAATCACACAGATGCGAGCGCAGGCTCTGCGAGGTACGCGTTCACGTGCTAGCGGCATGGATATAAACGCCCCCGACTATATGAAGGCTAATGTAAGTGAAAGTGTGGGCGTGCCGCTAATCGAACCTTCAACTGCACCAGGTAGCTTGGCATGTGCCGGTCTCCTCACTTGTGCTGTGGCGTCTGAGAAAAACTGATAGGGGTCCTGCGGGTTTTGTCGAGTGCGCCTCAAGTTGACCAAACCGACTTTCGGGTTCATTCCAAGCTGCATGATTATTAAACGGGCCAGATGAGTGGCCTTTTCAATGTCATCGACGGCACCTACGAACCGAAACGTAGGAAGAGGGACCAAAACACGTTTCACTCATAAAGGTTCTATACTGTGCAGCGTTCGAACTAATAGTAAGATGAAACTTCACAGGTACTCAGTCAAAGGAACGAAAAGGCCACATGATGCTCCTTTGGTACGTTCGCTGGTTTTGTAGGACGCTCCTGGAGATGGCCTTGACCCAAACCTACAGAGCCTAACAGGGGAGGCCGTGCAATACCCTCAGGCCCCCTTCCACTCACCGCTGGATATACATCCCATAAAGAGCTCCTCTGCCGCTCTCCCAGCAAGACACACGGCAATTCTGTCTAAAAGGGCATCTTTTTCATATAGTTCCACAGGAGGCGGCATCTGCTGACTGAATCCCATGGCTCCGCTGTCCCTAGGAATGATAGTTAATTTGAGCACCACGTCTACTCAAGCATATCACAGGCTCAAGCACAGGCAGACGAAGCAATAAAGCAGATAGTTTCCACAAACATCCAGATATCTAGATATGCTCATGCACTTCTGTTAAGTGGATGCAATCGATGGGGCTGCACCTTAGTCCAAACAAAGCAACGAAAGAACCAAGCTGATGTACACTACGGCAGAAAAAGCTTCCATACGAATGTCCTTGTGCGAGCAACGGCATGTATGGCCAAACACAGATTAACAGGAAGAGGTGTGCGAGAATGCCTGGATATACGCAGGTACAGGCTGAAGCACTGGCAACGATACAACCTAGCAGCCTGTCGACATAGCCGCGTCTGGGTGGCAAGCCAGGCGCATTACAGGATGTCTCGATTAACCCACCAGCGTGCTTCAAGAACCACCCTGCCACAGCATGCCCTGCCTCATGAAGAGCGATCGTCTTCTTCTGCTTTTCCGACATCAGGTTTTTTGTGTTGGAGGGAAGACCCGCGATAATCCTCTCGACGGCCAATTCAAAATCCTGCGCTCAAACCCTTGCCCTGTTTCCAAACCTAGAGCCCTTCCCCTCTTTCTTTTTGACGCTCTTCGCCTGACTCTCGATGTGAAATGCTGTTCTGTTCGTATCGTTTGTCTGGAATTGCGTAATTAGGTTTTACAGTATGTACCCGCTGCTCAATGCCTCTTTTCGTTCGCCTTCTCGCTGCATATATTGCCGCCTCGTTGCAAATGTTCGCGATGTCGGCGCCAACCTTGAAGGGAAGAAGTCGCGTGTGAAATTGGAAATGAAAGCAGAGGACAAACAACCAATGAAATGGCAGGTCAACAGAATACACATAAACAACGTAACATCCTTGCACTAATGAAATAATACCCGTAATTCGAATCCCCCGAATTACATTTAGCCACACCCATCAAGGAGCGTGTACATAAATAGTATTTCCAGAAGAATAAATGCGCGTACATACGTGACTCGACATCCGTAAGACAAAAATGGGCTTTGCCGCCCAACTTCATATCTATAGCCCTAACGAATCTTATGGTACAGTGGAACATGCCAGCATGGATACGGGCCTCCCTATTATACAATCATAAACTATTCCATCTATGAGAGTCTGTGGCCACACACTGTATATGCATATCAATTCATCTAGTCGAGGTAGGAAACTTCAGCTGCATGCAACTACCGGCGTGCCCTTTCCTGCATGAAAACGTCCGTGAACGTGGCACCCCATGCGGAGAAACACCCAGCAGCCAGCCGTCCAAACAGCGAACGACAAAGGAGATGCAAGCTGAGTTGGGGATGAAAGTGGAATGAAATAGAACAAGGCACGAAAGGCACGTGAGACGAACATGATAACCAGCACGCTAGGTCTAGGGAAACATTCACAGGTAGACAACGGGAAGGGAAGAAAACAGAGTTTACCATGCCGGGAGTGAGCGCAGCCATTCGCTCTGCCAGGGCATTTGAATCGACACGAGGAGACAACTTGAGAGGTTGGAGATGGACCTGAGTAGGCAACACAAAGTGAAACAGGGTGAACCGAAGGTTGGACAATCTTGAACAAGTGAAGAATTGGGCACTGCAAGCAGCCAAGAGACGCCCAGCAGCAGAAGGTGCAGTCGCTCTAATTTCTGGCTCCCAGGGGAGCAGATGAGGAAGCTACAAGGCGTGCACACCAAGAAAGGACAGCATCGAAGGTCATCAAGTGGGCGGCTACGCATGCCTCCAAGGTCATTAAGTGGGCGGCTACGCACCTTGAATATCTCAGCTCTTTCCTTAACGTCTGGTCGGTTGATAACCACCCTCCGATCGAACCTTCCAGCTCGCTTCAGTGCGGCATCTAGAAGGTCCTCTCTGTTGGTGCCTGCCGGGAAGATAAAGCGGGTTCAGCAGCAATATAATTTGCTTCGTGCTTTAGAACTGACAGATATAGGAAGGGACAGAAGGGATATCCAAGTGCACTACACGTGCTGCTCCGTTCAATGAAGATGTGTGACCCCACCCTTGTGCAGGTATACGCACAAGTGCCCATGGACTCTAATCAAAGGCGCCTGCATATTCGTTGAATAATTGATGCCTCCCGGTGTAGGCACAACGCGAATGCGCCTCTAGTAAACATGCACTTGCATTCATGCACGTACACGTGGACATATTTAGAAATGTGCTGAAGTATGTGTGCAAACATCCACATGCGTCTACAGAAGATGTAGAGGGTAGGAAAGCATACACCTCTTTAAGAATCTACCGCCATTGAGCCGTGTATGCCAAGGTTCTTTCAGTATGTGTGCACACGCATTGCTGTATGCCTTTCTTTCCCAGCACGCAAGATATGGTTGTCAACAGCACCTTTTGTAGTCCAAAGGGAAAGGAAAGACTCATGAACCCTCTGGTTTGATAGCCTCCTGCATACCTGCGGAGCACACAGGAGACAAATATACAGACGGCTTCTAGGAAAAAACCAGCTACATACTAACACACCTGCAGTGCGCATGCATGGCACAGGGAAGACAAGTCAATTACCTGCCAAGACGACCACCGACTCATGTGGTGAAAATCCATCCATCTCCACGAGAAGCTGATTCAGGGTTTGTTCCCTTTCGCTATTCGCAAACTGAGTGCTGCGACTAGCACCAACGCTATCTATCTCGTCTATCCATATAATAGCTGCAAAAAAAACACTCCGAATATAGGGCACCAAATATTAGAAACACTTGAGGGGAACTCAGCTCTCAGGCTACGACAACAAATTCCAGTGCCTAAAACCTCAGAGCAAAACCCTGAATCCTGAACGTACAAGGCGCAGCCTTCCTGGCTTCATCAAAGAGTTCTCGGACTCTCGAAGCTCCAACGCCCACAAATAACTCAACGAAATCGGAGCCGCTGATTGAGAAGAAAGGAACTCCAGCCTCTCCTGCCACTGCCTGTCCACCCCAACAAACATGGACAATAGAGACCACAGAGATACAAGGTCCAATCGACAGAGCTAAACGAAATAGACACACATGTATTTTTGACTTCAACCTAATATATTCACCGAAGAGGCAAGCAGCCACCAACTACTGAGTGCACGGGTAGAGGGTTTGCTTGCCTTAGCGAGCAACGTTTTGCCGGTACCCGGTGGTCCGACTAACAGTGCTCCCTTAGGAAGCTTCGCACCCATTTTCTGGAATGCTGTGGGATTTTTGAGGAAGGAAACGAACTCTGTAATCTCTCGCTTGGCCTCATGCAGACCTGAATTGGCGGATTCCACCCCACAACTCAAGCATGCAGGCATCACAGTACTCCCCGAACTAGACCTCCCCAAACAACGCAAGTCCTCTTGAAAGCTCGCCTTGTAAAAGCCACGTACCTGCAACGTCAGCGAAACGAACCTTGACCTGCGCATAAAGCAGCGCAGCATATAGCATTGTACAAGCATTTGCTGGAATCCTGAAGCCCAAACTCCCGCGCAAACAGTCTAGCTCCAGGGCGCCCCACTATAGGCGACTCACTGTATCTGGCTTAATGCGAGCTCTTTTCGAGCTGCTGTTGCCCAAAAGACGATTCAGACCGCTCGCGCTCCCGCCACTGCAAACGAAACGCTACACCCAAAACACCAATCCATGAAGCCGGGGCATCAAGAATTACTTTTCAACGTGGGCCCTTTACTACCACTTTGCAACTCTTCGTAGTAATGCACCCAGTGTTAAGAAATTTAGTTCTTAGGGTGTAGTCTTGCACCGGTTGACACCTCCCCCCATAAGAAAATCCCTGGCAATGGTGGCCATAATTAAAAGGAAGAACGCAGAGGCTACCAAATCTCCAAGACTCAAATTCCAGCCCTCTTCGACGTAGATTGGGAGGAAGTCTTTCGGGTGTATGCCGAGAGATGCCTGGCAGCCATACCAACATCACACGAGGTTTCAATAGGAGGACGAAACATTACAGCAGCAGCAGCAGTAAGGCACTCCCGAAGACAATGACCTCAATACATTTTCTGAGGACCAAAAACGCGTAAAGCTAAGGGGTGGGGCTCCCGCCTACCTGGAAATGTTCCATCTTCTCTATGAAGCTTTCGGGTGTAAGCCCCGTCCTGAATCTGACGATATGTTTCCTAGTTAGCATGTCCGTTAGCTTGGGCGGCTGCAGCGGCGGAAGTAAAGAAAATTGGTACTGCTGCTGAGCCTGCTGCTGCGTGTCATTTCGCTGCTCCTGCTGCTGTTGCTGGTATTGCTGCACGGCCATCGCCTGTTGCATCTGTTGCTGCACCTGGTGTTGCTGCTGTAGGTACAACATCATTTGATGTTGCTGTTGTTGTTCCATCGCCTGCAGCTGGTCTGGTGTTGGGGGTGCTCTGACGACAGCAGTGCAGCGGCCCCTATCCCCAACAACGACGACTTTCTCTACCAAGCCTCGGGCGACATACGAACTAAGAAACTCCTGTGCAATCACACAGACACCACGGATGCACAGTACAGCTTCTGTTTCTGCTGCATATTGATGATGTACCTGGGTTGGCGAGACATTCTTATGACCAACCTGTAGTGACAGCTGAGGCTCCACGACTCTCGACAAAAGCGACAGAGCAAACACCCAGATGCCCAGCCATATGCACATTCGAAGCAGCAGATGCTGCAGGGCCCCGCCAGTTGGAGGAACAAATGGAAGCCGGCTGCTGCCGCTGTTGCCGTTGCTGCTGCTACCACCTTCTCTCTGTTTCAGGGCCTCTTTCGGATAGAACGCCTCGAAGCCAAGAGGCACCCGCCTTGTACTGTTCCCAGGGGCTGCTGAATGGCCAGGACCCCGCGGGTCTCTAGTGCCGTCCCCTCCACCATCGTTGTTAGTGGTTCCGGTATTGCTGGCTCTGCTGTTGCTACTACTATTGCCACTGCCTTCATTCGTACTGCTGGGACTCTGTTTACTGGTGTTTCCGTCACGCTGCCTGCAGGTGCTGCTGCTGGGGCCGCTGCTCTCTCCAAGCGATTCTCCCCGCTTACTGCGGCTGCAGAGAGCAATTATGTCTTGCGAGAGACGTTGCAGCAGTGTACTTGCTTCTGGCTTGTTCCGGCCTGCTGCTGCCGCCGCGGCATACAGCTGCCGCAGCAAGGGCGACAGCACTTTGTCCAAGGCTTGTGCAGGGAGTTCTGCTGCCGAATTTAACAGACCTTGTTCTGCCTTGTAAAACAGTTGTTGCAGCTCATGCTGCTCTTGCTGCTTGTGCAACCAATCGCGTCGAAGAGCTACCTTCTCCAGCCATTGGAAACGCCGCAACTCTTGCTCCTTCAACAGCCGAATGTTTTCCACCCGTAGCTGTTTGTCAGCACCACTACTAGGTGAAGTAGCTGTGTAAAATCCCTGTTCTCCCCCATTCCTCGCACTCCCACTGCTCTTGACGAGCAGCTCCCCAGTGCACGTATGAAAGAATGCGGCAACCAAACGAGGCGTTATACACCGCCCCTGCTGTTGTTTCGGCGTCCGAAGATACCCCACAGGTGCACGATTGAAGGCCTGCAGAGTTTCTGCTGCTTTTTTTACTTGAGATGTTGCTGATGTCCGAGCCACAGCGATTTGGGTATTCCGTGAGAACCGGGACTGATGAAAGAGATGCCTAGCGTACGAGGCATGGCTCATCACAGGAGCACGTCGAAAACCACCAGAAAAGCACAAGACGGGCCGCATGCCTCGCTGCAGCAGCAGCAAATGTGCTGCAGCAGGCTGCATGCCGGCCCCGCTGTAGCTGCCACTGCTAGTGCAGGCAGCAACTATAAGCGCGCAAAAGAGTTCCTTCCACACGCTGTCCCCACGGCTGCTTCCATGTGGCGACAGCCCCTTTGGGGAGGCAGTTGCTCCTAACTCCCTAGAAGAAACTTTTGTTGGGGCTCGTGCTGCTGTCTCAAGCGTTACAATGGCAGGCCACTGGAATGCGCTCTGCCCCGTATATAAACTCTTCGGAGACAACTAATATCCGATTTAAGGATACAAAGAAGGGCACAGTTCTCTACACCGTCCAGCTGAAGTACCGGCGGGAACAGCCAGCACAGGAAGCAGCAGCCAATCTTCGGTGTCTGTCACCTACAGAAGCGGGCCCTTGGCCCCCAATACACCAATGATTCCTGATCAAACGACTGCACATGCAAACTCCACTTCTGTTACACTGAAATTAAATGTTGACGGGTACTGCCAAACGAAGAACCGCGGGACTGAGGGGCTGGCAGCTGCGGCTACTGGAAGCCAAATATCCTTGTATTAAAAGGGTGGCATGAGGAACTAGAAAGTGGCCAGCTCAATATGTTGACATTACAGTGCGTATGCAGGCTGCTGCTGCAGAAATGGTGGTATTTTCCTTCGATGATGCTATGCAACGCTGCCTGGCGTTTATCTGCGTCGCTGGTTAAATTTAGCTCAACACTCCCACACAAAAAAGACCGAATCGAGAGGCGTTGTTTGTAGTAGTCGTGATTTCATATAACGCAGGTACGACGCTTTTGCTAATCTCGGCTACCACAGTTTTAGGGTGCTGTACGCTGTCTGGAGTGAGCGTGATTCGAAGTCTTTCCGTGTGTGTGGCAGCAAAGCGTGGTAGGTGTGATGTTGGTACATACATTTCCTTTTTCTTGCATGATATATAATGAGTGCCATGTAATTATTGAGCAATTGCCAGCGTATTTGTAGGGCATTCTGTCCGGTGTGAAAAGTCTGAAGCTCGTGCATATAAACACTTAGCCGGCCCTAGTAGGCAAACGGTACGCAAGCAGATGATCTCAACAATGGTCTACAATTGACGAATACAGAGAAGAAGGCTGAAGAAGCCTGATGCGTCCCCGTCTGCGTGGCTGTCTTGCACCTTGAGTTGCAGCAAGGTTGCAGCTCACGGAAGGCCGCGTCCCCTCCCACACTTGCAGGCGCTTGCGTCAAGGCACTTAATACAGGAATTCTGTGACATCAGGCGATTTCCTAGCCCTGTCTCCAGCCATCACGAGTACTTTGGCAACATTGGAGCTCGGGTAGGAATCAGACCCAGCCTTACACAGTCCCACTTCGAAGTACACGCTGGCGGTGTATGATGCATTCAATTGCACTGAAGGGATATATTTGCTAACAGCGTTTACATGCGTTCAGGTGTTTTTCGTGCTACTTTGGCAGGGCAAGTGTTCATGTGCCAACTGTGGATGGACTGTGCTTCGCGCCTTTTCTTCCGCACCGTCTGGCGCTTTGGCCGCTCCCGTTAGGGCTCATGAAGCTCCCTCTTATGGCATACACTGTGTAATGTTGGCAACTCTGTCTGCCGTTGGCTGATTAACCTTTGGCTGCGTGGCCTGCGCGCTGACCCGGGGCTAAGATCTTGACAGGGGGTCAGGGGTAACATATCTACTATTCTCACTTGCACATACATAAATGGACTAATTAAAGTTTAATGGTCACGGCGACTTAATTTAGAGGATTAAATCCCAAGTTTATAGTAGGATAGGGCCGCTATGTACATACTACAAACACCTGCACAGTACATGTGCTATTGTAAGGCTCCACTGTATACGGTACTAGTGGCTAAGTCTAGGGTTTGCCGTTTGCGGTTTAGGCTTTAAGGGGGCTCTAGGTCGTATTCGTATTGTCTGTTGCAGCAGCAAATGCTGTCTAACTGCTTTTGTTTAAAAGAAATATCTTTGCTGCTGCGCTGTGGGGGGAATCGGCAGCTTATGGCCTTATTTTTCGTACACCCCTTGGCAAAGGGACACATTGGACTATACGTAGTGGCAGCTGAGAGTCGCTGGCACAATACACCGAGCGCATCACCAAGGTGATTATTGGGGTTCTCTGCTGTTTTCCAAGTGGTCAAGGTTTGTGTGTGTATGCAACTGCACTTGTGTGAGAAGCGTGACGGGTCCAGTTTCCTTTCAAACTTGCGTATATTAGGCTCCCTAGATATTGATGACGTTGCAGATATCTGTCTGCTCAGCAGACGGTGGTCTCTTTTGGTAGCAGACAAACCGTGGGCTTCTCCGATTGTATGCTCAAGATTCAATTTGTACTGAAGTTTTAGGGAAAATGCGATATTATGTTTAACAGACAACGGAAAGGCCGGTGGAACAGTGGAGGGGAAGGAAACCTCATTTTGGTGGCCTGCGATGCGCCTCTCAACGGAGGAATATGTTTTTCCGGGCGCGTAAGCACAACAGCGAATTCCCAGAACCACCATCAAACCAGCATTCTTGCAGACCCTCCCGGTTCCCCAACAGATCCGGACAGATATCTCATTGGATGTCCCACTGGGCGAAGTGTCAGTCACAAGCTATGATAGCAACTATGTCGGAATGAAGAGACTCAGCAAATATGCCAACTTTATTTCGTGTTCTGGTTCGGTTGCAGCACAAGTAATTGTCCCCATATTAATTCGCTATTGACGCCTGGAAGCCTCATCGTGTTCTTAACAGGGTAAGCGCTGCCAGGAATCCGAAGTTTGTTAGCGCCTCCTGGCTCGGATTCATACAGTGGCTTAACAGCGACCATAACCGAACCAACACAAACCACCCGGAGACAGACAGCCAAGCAGAACTCACTAACAGCGCAGTGGTTCAGTATTTGTGAGCTGTTATTCCCACCACTACCACTCGAAGTGTCCTGATTTCCTCCATTCTGCAGAACGGGTGTATGATGCAACAGTGCATTCTTTCTCAGCCTGTTTCTTGGCATCCCTGATCAACAAAGAGACACCACTGGCCGACGCAAGATTGGTTGTTGCTGTGGGAAGCCGGTCTCGAACACCCACAGCCTCCGCCTTCCCCACACAATTCCCATCAGCATCGAAATGGATGAAGAAAGAACAGGAACGCAAGAATAGAAACTGTGACAAACAATATTCAGCAGTTATTTTGAACCCAGATGACTTGGTATTGGTGGATTCGCACACCCATCCAAAGAGAAGGAAGACAAGATGCCGAGGATATGGCCTACTGTAGTGCACGGGCACTACAATGGACCTTCGAGGCGAGCCCTCGAGGCCTGGTAACTCGAAAGGGCTTAAATGAGATAGAGTATTTAAGGATTTAAGGCACCTTTAGAGAAAAGGAGAACCTAATAGAATCAGAGTGCTCGCTAACCTACACCGGCCATGGGACTGGATGCAAGGTTGGTGCTGTGACTCTGGCACTGACCCCTGGGAGGGTCAACG
>CAJFCX010000820.1:0-5000 GCA_904066255.1 Eimeria sp. OTU-X | reverse complement strand
TTTGTGCTGCTGCTCCTGCTGCAGCAGGTTGTGCTGCTGTTGCTGCTGTTGCTGTTGCTGCTGCTGCTGTTGCTGCTGCTGCTGCTGCAGTTAGAAGAATATGCTGTCATACTTATACAGATTAAATAGAATAAATAAAGAAAACAATTTATTTATTTCTTATTAAGAAGCTGCTGCTGCTCTGTTAGTAAAAACAGCAGCAGCAGCAACGCCCCCCCTTGCAGCTGCAGCACCAGCAGCAGCGGTGGCAGCAGCAGCAGCAGCAGCAGCAAGCTAAGGCCTTAGTGTATTGGCGTAATTCCTTTCCTCATATGACGGGGAATAAGGAAACTCTTTAGATCTAAAGAAGAAGATTCTGCTGCAGCAGCAGCAGCAACTCGTATGAGCAGCAGTAACAGCAGCAGCCTCAACTACAGCAGCAAACCAGCCGACGGCGTGTTAAGAGCTGCAGCAGCAGCAGCTGCAGCAGCAGCAGGGCAGCAGCAGCAGGGCAGCAGCACTAGACATAGCAACTCTACCATCAGATTACTTTCTTCGGTTAGTAACAGCAGCACATCATTAAACAGTCTTATTTGGACAGCAGCAGCAGCATCACCATCAGCAGCAGCAGCAGCAGCAGCAGCTGCAGCAGCAGCAGCAGCAAACGAGGATGTACGATTGGGGTATACAAACACGAAATGTAAATCTATCAGGAGGCGGCCGCTGCAGCACAGCAATAGGGAGGGACGCCTTCCTGCAGCAGACACGGCTGCAGCGGCAGCAGCGGCTGCTGCTGCGGCAGCAGCAGCAAGCGCAGCAAAAGATTGCTGCAGCATGGAGATCCTTTAGGAACAGACAGAAGCAGAAGCAGCGCTGCAGGGATGAGTTCGATCATCAGCAGCAGCTGCTGCAGCAGGAGCAGCAGCCGCAGCAGCAGGAGAGGCAGCAATCAATGGAAGTTGATGGACATCATCGTGAACAACAACAGCAGCAGCAGCAACAACAGCAGCAACTGCAGCAGAAGCAGCAGCAGCAGCAGCAGCTGTGTAGGCAGCAGGCAAGGCGTATTGCCTTTAGCTTTGATCCTTTTTGCTTAGCTAATGATGATGATGCAAGAAGACTTCTTGCTGCTGCTGCTGCTCTTCCTCCTCCTGCTGCAGCTTCCTCAACAGAAGCAGCAGCAGCATCAGATGCAGCAGCAGCAACAACTGCAGCAGATGCAGCAGCAGCAGATGCACCAACAGATCAACGAGCAGCAGAGGGGCAAACAGAGGCCCCAACAGCCCCAACTCACGCACCAGCAACAGCAGCAGCAGCAGCAGCAGCAACCGAAGCAGCAGGTGCAGCATCAGCAGCAGCTGAAGGAGCAGCAGCAGCAGATGAAGCAGCAGCAAGAAAGGCAGCAGCAGCAGCAGCAGCAGCAAGTTGCGCTCTGCATGTCTGCATGCTGCATGCATTATCTATACACTATAGGAACATCTTAGTAGTGCAGCACAATGAGCAGCTGCAGCAGCACCGGCGTAAGCAGCTGCTGCGTCAGCAGCAGCAGCAGCAGCAGCAGCAACTGCAACATAATCAGGATCTGTTGCTGTGGCAGCAGGAGAAGCGTCGGCAGCAGCTGCTGCAGAAGCAGCTGCAGCAGCAGCAGCAGCAGCAGCTCAAGCCTCCCCCTATGCTGCTGTTCGAAGGAGACACCCGCCGCTGCTTTGGTTGGCGCTGCAGCGCGCTGTCTCCTTCTTTGCATGCATCCTTTGGTCTACCTGCTGCTGCTGCAGCAGCAGCAGCAGCAGCAGGTGCTGCTGCTGCTGCTGCTGCTCCCCAGAGGTACGTAGTGGTGGGGAGGCTCCCTCTTGTGCTGCTACCTCTTGAAGGAGACACTGCAACACAGCAGCAAGCAGATGCATGCGCAGGAGCAACTGTACGTCTGCTGCTGCAGCTCCTTCACTATGACCAACAGCAGCAACAGAACTGCCAGCAGCAGCAGCAGCAGCAGCAGCAGCAGCAGCAGGGCTTATTCAGCAGCGCCTTGTGGCGGCTGCTAGGGATGGGCTGCTGCGTTGCTGCACAGATTGGTAGTTTTGCTGCTTCTGCTATTATAGCACCTGCTGCAGCAAAAGCAGCAGCAGCAGCAACAGCAGAAGCAGGAGCAGCAGGAGCAGCAGCAAATACAGCAACAGCAGCAGCAGAAGAAAGTAATGGATCCGCTGCAGCAGCAGAGGAAATAAGTCCTGCTGCTGCTGATGCGCTGCTGCTGCTGCAGCATTTGTTCAAGCATCCAGCTTTTACAGCAGGTATGAAGATCTGCTGCTGCTGTCTGCTGCTGCTGCTGCTGCTGTCTGCTGCTGCTGCTGCTGCTGCTGCTGCTCAATCATTTGCTGTTGTTGTTGCTGTCGCTGCTCTGTCATTTGCTGCTGTTGCTGCTGCTTTTGCTGCTGTTGCTGCTGCTTTGCCACTGACGCGCATGCAATTCTAATGTGTACTAGAGCAGTTTGTCTTGCTGCTGCTGTTCCCTCATGCTGCTCTATTCTGTGGGCTGCTGCTGCTGCTGCTGCTGCTGTTGCTGTTGCTGCTGCTGCTGTTGTTGCTGCAGATTCTATGGTTCAGTGGGAGTTGCTGCTGCATATGTTTGGCCGCCCGCTGCTGCTGCCGTCATACTATACGAAAGATGATGATGAGCAGCAGCAGCAGCAGAAGCTGCAGCAGCAGCAGCAGCAGCAAGTGCTGCTACAAGATAAGGCTCTTGCCCGTCTTGAGGCCATGCTCTTCCCTGCTGCTGCTGCACCTGCAGCAGCAGCACCAGCAGCAGGAGATGCTGCTGCACCTGCTGCTGCTCCTGCTGCTGCACCAGCAGCAGCTTTCCCAGGTCTTAGAAGTGCTGCTGCTGTTGCTGCTGCAGCAAGTGCTGCTGCTTCACTGCGACGGCGGAGAGCCTTTCCTCGGCCACGGCAGCAGCAGCAGCTGCTGCCACCGCCGCAGCGCACCGGGTTTCTGCTGCAGCAGACACAGCAGCAAACTATACGACCGCAGCAGCAGCAGCAGCAAAATCTGTCGCCTCGGCAGCAGCTGCTGCGGCGGTTTGCTGCAGAAGCAGAGACACTGGACAGTTTCTATGAGGGACTGCGGCGCCCATACTTGCTTGAGCCTGCAGCAGCAGCAGCAGCAGCAGTTGGAGAAGCAGCAGTAGCAGCAGGAACAACAGCAACTGCAGCAGCAGCAGCAGCAGATCTTAACAAGATGGGTCTTGGTGTTTGCTTGGCAGGCAATTTGTTATCGCTGTTCACATTACATCGTCAGCGCCTCGAGGCAGCAGCAACAGCAGCAGCAGCAGCAGCAGCAGCAGCAGGAACAGATGAAGCAGCCGCAGCCGCAGCAGCAGCAGCAGAGCTGAGGTGCCCTCTATGGCTGCTAGTGTCTCTTCGTCTTTGTGGTTGGAGTTGCCCCTTCGTCTTGCTGCGCACAAGTCTTACCCCTGAGCAGCAGCAGAGACATCTGCTGCAGCAGCTGCAGCAGCCAGAGGAGCAGCAGACAGAGCAGCAGCAGACAGAACAGCAGCAGCAGACAGAGCAGCAGCAGACAGAGCAGCAGCAGACAGAGCAGCAGCAGCAGCAGCAGCAGCGGCTGTGCACAGCAGGATCAGCTCATGAAAGGGTAGGCCTGTAGGACCCTCAGAGTAATATGTTGCTGCTGTTGCTGCTGCTGTTGCTGCTGCTGTTGCTGCTGCTGTTGGCGTTGTTGCCTGTGCAACTGACACATTCGTTGCTGCTGCTGCTGCTGCTGTTGCTGCTGCTGCTGCTGCAGCTGAAGGTACAGCTGGGTGTCTTGACGGAGAGTTGGCTAGTCAACGCTTTCTTTACTGCAGCACTTGCACCACCATCAAGAGGTACGTCTCCCTCTAGCTAGCTAGCTAGCTAGTTAGGTAGCTAGCTAGCCAGGTAGGTAGGTAGCTAGCTAGTTAGCTAGGTGCTGCTGTGTCTGTGTTGCAGGTCTATCCGATTTGCTGCAGTTGTATCTTCCTCCTGATGAGGAGAGAGCAGCAGCAGCAGCAGCAGCAGAAGCAGCAGATTTACCAGTACCACCATCTGAAGCAGCAGCAGCAGCAGCAGCAGCATCAGCAGCAGCAGCAGCAGCAGCAGGAGAAGAGGAGGAGGAAGAAGAAGAAGAGGAGGAGGAGGAGGAGGAGGAGAGCGAATCAGAGGGATGGTCATCGGATGAGGAAGACAAACAAGCAGACACATACACACATACTTATACTGGTCAGCTAACCAGCTATCTAGCTAGCTAGCTAGCTAGCTAGATAGATAGATAGATAGATAGCTAGATAGATAGATAAATAGATAGATAGGTAGGTAGGCAGCTAGGTAGATACCTTACCAGTTAGATGGCTGCTTATCTAGCTAGCCATCTAGCTAGCTGGCTAGATAGCCAAACAGCTAGCTAGCCAGCTAGCTAGCTAGCTAGCCAGCTAGCCAGGAGGCGAATCAGAAGCAGATAGCGCGTTAGCAGCCTCCTGATGGGTACCGACACATATAACCAGTATCTGCAACAGTAGCAGCAGAAGCAACAACACCAGCAGCAGCAACGGCAGCAACAGCAGCAACAGCAGCAACAGCAGCAGGATATTTATATGTATATGTGTATGTTTTATTAGATGATGAAGGATTAATACTGAATGTTTTATCTGTTAATACTCCTCTAACTATTCGTCTTATTAATGCCATCAGGGAATACGTACGTATACAGCAGCAGCAGCAGCAGCAGCAGCAGCAGCAGCAGCAGCAGCAACAGCAGCAGCAACAACAGCAGCAGCAGCAACAGCAGCAGCAAGAGTTAGCTATATAGTACGTGACATAGTGATGCATGCGCATGTTACTGCTTCCTCTCTTTGTGTGGCTACTCCCTTCAACCTTCTGCTGTTGTTGTTGTTGCTGCTGCTGCTGTTGCTGCTGTTGCTGCTGCTGTTGCTGCTGCAGATGGAGACACAATGCCATGGATCTGTAGATATATTATATAATAAGATGGGG